>APFE031435063.1:147668-174051 GCA_000404065.3 Pinus taeda
AAGCTAAGAAGGATAATAAATTATCACCAAAGTATTATGGTCTGTACAAGGTGTTGCAAAAGATTGGTACTATGGCATACAAATTAGAGCTTCCTGTAGCTTCTAGATTGCACCCAGTTTTCCATGTTTCATGTTTAAAAAAGGTTATTGGCGATAAGCTCCTAGTTCAAACAATATTTCCAGAACTTGATGAGGAAGGAAAAATTATATTGGAAACAAAAGAAGTCACAGAAACAAGAACTCGACAGCTACGAAATCGATCAATTTCAGAGTATCTTATCAAGTGGAAGAACTTATCTGCTCAAGATTCCACATGGGAGGATGAGAATTTTATACAGAAGCATCCAGAACTACTCAAACATTGAGGACAACACTTTTTTGAAGGATAGGGGCATGTTGGGTCCCTATAATACTAGTGATTACCCCATTACTGTTGTAGTTGTACCCCTTATTAATATTGTTGTGCCCCTATGGTCCCCATATTGTTATTAATGGGCCCCATAGAATCTGTCTATTGTTATATTTGTGGCTTTATATTATTATTGTTAGGTCGGCTAGGTTATATTGTGACTCCTTAGACTCCTATATATAGAAAGGAGGTTCTATCATTTGAATCATCCAAGAATTGTTCATTTATGTAATGTAAAGGAGGTTGCCCCCTCGAAGAGGCTGAATTCTAAGGCATTGATCTATCTTTTCTATCTTTTCTTGAGCTGGTTTCATAACAAAGGGAGCTACCACCCCCTTATCTTTTGTACTAGATGATGTACTAGTACGTAGGTGCCGACCTACAGAAGGCAACAACCTTCTCTTTCTTCCTCCAGGTACCACGTTTCATACATTTTCAGACTAGATACTCCTGAAGCACAACACTATAATCTGAAGGTAACGTTTCATCCAATTTTCATACTGGACCCATCAATATCATTGAAGCACAAAACAATCAATACTAGCATCATCAATTTCTGAATCACTAAAACATTGAAACCCTATCAACAACATAGTCACCAGAACATAGAGCAGACTACAGAACTCTGCAATAACAATCAAACCCAACTGCAACTTGAAACATCATACTTCATTATGTATACGCTACAATGATGAATCATATAGATCTATACATATTCAATCATGACTTTGCGGATGTTTCAGACATCAGTCATACCCAGATCATAACATGCGTATAATAAAACATGCATCAATAATTCAGATCTAGTCTATCCATGATCAAACCATATAAAGATGATTCATTTCAAACCATTTGATCTTGATCTATCCTTAGATCTTGTTCTCCATCAACCGGTGAGATCCCTCCTTATCTTAGATCAAGCAATGCATCATAACCCATATCCTGCATACTGGATCTCATACTACACCAGATATTCTAGTATTTTTCCATGCCTTTGCCTAATGATCTTCTTCTCCTTTTATAGTCTTAGGCCTTACTTAATACCATGGTCCAAAACCATAACAAAACAATACCATGGACCTAATACTTGGGTTCAACTCTTTTGGATGCAATACCACAGACCAAAACCATAGGATCAAAAGCTATTGGACTAATACCATGAACCAACCATAAGATTTCCCATGTGCATGTGCTTTTCTCTGCATGAAAGTGTGTGAAATTCTCTCTTCATGAAAGAGCGTGAACTTTTCTCGGCATGAAAGGAACTTTTCTCTGCATGAAAGTGCGTGAACTTTTCTCGGCATGAAAGGAAATTTTCTCTGCATGAAAGTGCGTGAACTTTTCTCTGCATGAAAGGAACTTTTCTCTTCATGAAAGTGTGTGAACTTTTCTCTACATGAAAGGAACTTTTCTCTACATGAAAGTGCATGAACTTTTCTTAGTATGAAAGGAACATTTCTCTGCATGAAAGTTCATGTACTTTTCTCTGCATGAAAGGAACTTTTTTCTTCATGAAAGTGCGTGAACTTTTCTCTCCACTATAATTTATCATCTGAGATGAGTGGGTTGCCATCAAGTACAACATATGTATCATAATGCCAACAATCTCCCCCTTTGGACTTGATGGCAACAACAACCAATCACTCTCCCCCTTTGACATCAAGGGCAAAGGGCAGACCAAGATAATCTCTTTCCTAGATAAATATTCCATTGTCCATACTCCCCCCGAGTACCTGCTGAAATCTCTGAATGAGATCCCCCTTTGTATATTCCAAGGTGTACCACTCTATCCATGCTTCCTCTGAGTACATGCTGAAGTCTCTACTCTGCTGAAGTGTGTTGTTCATGCTCCCCCTGACTATAAGCAAGATCTGCAAAAAGATGTTCTCCAAGAAGAACATGACTCTATCATAAATGACCTTCCTATCACCAAAGACTCATACATACATCCATCTCTCAACCAAGTGAGGATATACAAATGTTGTCTCATCCACCCAACCAAGTGGGTTTACACCAGGAGTTTACTCATGATAAACAAGTACATTACATCATTCATCCCAGGCATAGTGGAGAAACCAAAATAGGTCGTTACATGACCTTGATAACAAAAGACATATAGAGACGAAATATCTAGAGCAAGACTATGAAACTCATCAATAACTAATATCAGCAGCATCTGTCAATCACTATTCAGATCAGCAACCTTGTTCTCCTTCTGTTCTCCCTCTGCATTTGTTCCACTTCAAATCAACAACAACTGAGAATTTGAACCAAAAGCTTCTAAGATAATGCCAACAATGCATTATCAGAAGTTTATCAGCTCTCCCTGAACCTGTTTTAGATGTTCTATGTCAGACCCGTATCAAACTTCCTTCAACCAGAGTCTATTCCTTCAAAAAAAAACACCATACACGTGACTACATCCACATAAACCTGCGTATATACGCGGATGTTCCTCATAAAACTCGCGTACAACCATTTCCAAATAAGTAACCTGTAAATGTCCTGTAGCAAGGTATGTCTACATATAGATATCAACTCATCCTCTTGAAAGACATCATAGCCATCTCATCAAAATCAAGATCTGCATGATCTTATATTTCTTCCATGTATCATCATTCGGGGACATCTGTATCAATCAACATATGTAAGTATCAATCTATCATTTTATCATCATCATGTCTCCAACAATGCAATTTTGAGTAATCATTCATGTATCCAACATAGTGTATATAGTACTATGTATCTTTAGCTCAAGATCATCAACCGTGGAAATCCTCATCCACATGAGAGCCAAGAACTATAGGAGACTTGCATCAACTATATGATCTTTATGCATATGACGACAACAGCATATGATAGACTCATCATCATGTAATGAAGATGTGTATACACACTTTGTACTTCTCCTTATCCTTATGAAGATCACCATGTAAGCACCATATATGCATTATCAGAGAATCAACCACAAATCAGATCTAAACGTCAAATATGTAACCCCAAGAAACATATGATATTTTGTCATGGACAACTCATAACCATAGCAAGATATATCACTTAGCCATATAAGCATCATCACCAAGGACTACTAACCATAATGCCAACAATGCATCATTAGAAGATTATCTACTCCCCCTGAACCTTTGCCATATTGTTTATTATCAGATTTGATCATGCATATATCAGTAGGAAGTATCAAGGCATTATCATTATTAGGATCAAAAACACTTCTAAACATCATACAAGTATCAAGACATTTCCTCACATCATCAGCAGATTATAACCATTATCAAACAGAAAAAATAATGGACCGAATCATATCAGACCCTTTTTTTGAGCTTGTCCCTATTGCTTCGACATATACGCGACTGTGCAGTGTGTAACTCGCGTATATACGTGACTTTCCTTTATGAAGCTTGCGTATGACGTTCAGGACACTGAAGTTTTATACATTCAGCTCCCCCTGAGTCTGTTATATCTGTGTTGTGTTGTGCCACATCTTTCTATCTGAACTTCCTTCTTCTTCCATATCTTTAAGCATGATGATGGTGCTCGTACTTTGTTCCTGCATTCCTTTGCTCTATGTTCAAGCTTGTTACATGTATAGCATCTTACATGTTTCATATTCCTTTTGTAGCAATCAATATCTTTGTGACCAAACATATTGCAATAAAAACAATATCCCTGAAAGTACCTGGAATGTGATGATCTTTCTGAGTGATGATCTTGATATTCTTCTTCTACATCCGGCTGCAACATGTCCAATATTATGACATAAATAACATTCAACATTATTCATTGGAGGAGTAAAAAATTTTCTTTGAAGAATTTCTTTCCTTGGTTGTTGATGGGGTTGAACTTTCATTTCCTTTTTGAGAATCTCAGATTTTGCATGAGAGTTCCTTGTCTTAATTTGTGAACTAGATTCACCTTCAATGGATTCATGAAAACCAAGACCAGTTTTAATAGTAGGAGATCTTTGACTACTAAGAATATCATCTAAAATCTTAGTACTATCTTTAAATGGTAAGAGCTTATCCTTCTCTTCTAATTTATCATTTAGAATATTTACCTCAACCTGAAGTTGCTCTTCCCTTTCACGATGATACTTCTTCATGTTTTCTTCAAATTTTCTTTCTTATTCCAACTAATGTCTTAATTCAAGAACTTCATTTTCTTGTTTTTCAAGGGCTTGGAGTAGTTCTTTATTCTTCTTCTTTGATTCTTCAAGATCTTCATTTAGCGAGCGGATCTTAGCTTCAAGACTTTCATAGTAACTGGATCTATCTCTGAGTTTCTTGATTGTTGTGCTCCTTTCATTGACTTCACTTATTAAAGATGTCACTTCATCTTGCAGCTTTTGACATTGATTTTCCTTGTCCTTGAATAACTTCCTTACCTTGTTTCCTTCCTCTAATTGAGCTTTAAGTTTGGTAGTTTCTTCTTTGCAGGCACATTCCCTTTTGTCCAATAGATCTTGTTGATCTAATTTTATCTGTAAGCCCTTTAAATACTGCCTCTATTCAATATCTTTCTTGTTCACCCATAAGAGAAAATTCAGTTATTTCACCATCACATTCATCATATTTAGATGGATAGATATCTCTGGAGGATAACAAATTCATACCTGATAGTTCATCTTCATTCTGAAGTGATTCTGAATATGAAGTGCTTCTTCCACATAATCCCCAATCGATTCTCCCACTGTCATAGTTCTTTTGAGATGTCTTCTTCTTCTTGGATGCTTTCTTCTTAAGTTTCTTTCCCATTGTTCCACGGATCTCCTTCAAGTGATCAAGCTTCTACCAAAGGACCTGCTCTGATACCAATTGTTGGAAATAATACTAAGAGGGCGGGGTGAATCAATATTATCAAATCAATAAAACTTTTTCATTTCCATACTTAGATACATATACACTACTTCAATTAATGGAACCCACATGTATACACAACTGTGTCTAATGCAACAGTGTATATCCAGAATACTTATGATTCAATTAATCCATTAAATGTTGATCTTTAGTTAGTGCATCAGAAATTCTTTAACCATATGTATAGTAAGCAGGTGCAGTAAAACAAAACAGATCATCACACACAAGAAGCACACATCAACACCATGATATAAGGTGGAAACCCAATGTGGGTGAAAACCACCTGCTGCAAGTCGTCTCTATCTTCTTTTAATAAGAAACTTCTTTTACAATAGTTATGTACTGGTGCAGTCTTATACAAGTACGCAGGCTTCTACCTGTAGAAGGCTACAACCTTCTCTCATTCTCCAGACTCTCCTGGAAGGGAGCTACAACCCCCTTAGCTCTTGTACTAGCTGATCCACTTACTAGAATGTAGGTACTGGCCTACTGAAATGCTCCAACCTTTAATCGTTCTCCAGCTGCTACTGGAAGGGAGCTACCACCCCCTTAGCTCTTGTACTAGCTAATGTACTAGTACGTAGGTGTCGACCTACAGAAGTTAAGAACCTTCTCTTTCTTCCTCTAGGTACCACGTTTCATACATTTTCAGACTGGATACTCCTGAAGAACAACACTATAATCTGACGGCCACGTTTCATCCAATTTTCATACTGGACCCATCAATATCATTGAAGCACAAAACAATCAATACTAGCATCATCAATTTCTGAATCACTGAAACACTGAAACCCTGTCGACAACACAGTCACTAGAACATAGAGTAGACTACAGAACTCTGCAATAACAATCAAACCCAACTGCAACTTCAAACATCATTCTTCATTATGTATATGCTACTACGATGAATCATACATATCTATACATATTCAATCATGACTTTGCAGCTGTCTCAGACATCAGTCATACCCAGATCATAAAACATGCATCAATAATTCATATCTAGTCTATCCATGATCAAACCATATAAATATGATTCATTTCAAACCATTTGATCCTGATCTATCCTTAGATCTTGTTCTCCATCAACTGGTGAGATCCCTCCTTAGCTCAGATCAAGCAATGCATCATAACCCATATCCTGCATACTGGATCTCATACTACATCAAATATTCAAGTCTTTTTCCATGCCTTTTCCTAATGATCTTCTTCTCCTTTTGTAGTCTTACGCCTTACTCAATACCATGGTCCAAAACCATAACAAAACAATACCATGGACCCAATACTTTGGTTCAACTCTTTTGGATGCAATACCACAGACCAAAACCATAGGATCAAAAACTATCGAACTAATACCATGAACCAACCATAAGATTTCCCATGTGCATGTGCTTTTCTCTGCATGAAAGTGCGTGAACTTTTCTCTGCATGAAAGTGCATGAAAGGAACTTTTCTCTGCATGAAAGTGCGTGAACTTTTCTCTGCATGAAAGGAACTTTTCTCTTCATGAAAGTGCATGAAATCTTCTCTACATGAAAGGAACTTTTCTCTACATGAAAGTGCGTGAACTTTTCTCTGTATACATGGATTCTTTAAAATTGAAGGGGAATTCATATCTTGACTAATCCTCTCCACTAAACGTGAAAACTGTCAATTGCCCTAATGAGGGATAGACTGAGTACTTCACCTAGATGATGGGTATAACCCTTCCTCGTGCATACTATATTTTTGACTTCTAGTAAGTCGGTAACAAGCCATTCTCGAAGGTAGTGATGGCTGCGTTACCTATCAAAAATATAGAAGTTGAGTATATAGCAGGAACGCTCATTTTCTTAGGGAGATCATCCAGAATGCATTAAGCATCATCGAGCTACAATTAACCAGCTAAGAAGAGAAGGGAATGATGATGGGTTTCTAATTGAGGAGGCCATTCTGCGTAGACCGAGCCATGGTTGCTAACTTTGTCACGGATCACCACAAGACACATAAGCATAAAATAGTGAACCTTTAACCAATTCCAGTATTTCCATTCATGGAAACCTTGCCCCGATTGCTCAGATCGGAGGATCGAATATCCAAACCAGACCAAGAAGGAAGGAACATGGTTTCCATCAAGATAGGAAGAAGACAATGTGGAGAATCTCCTCAATGGAAGAGGAGGGGAGGTAAACAAATTCGCAGGGAAAGTTGCGATTGAAATTCTAAAACAAGAAAGTGATAAGGCTCTATGCGTGAAGTCTTGAATTTGGTGCAGGAGAAAATTTTGAGGAATTAGATAAATTTTATCACATATATGTGGGATTCCTCTAATCGAGCTCATTTATTCTAGATTGATGTTGGACGCATTGGCCATTCTCCTAAGTGAATTGCTTTATTCCCCGTGCACTGTTAAAATGTAGTATTTAGGATTGTAAGTGTGCCGATGAGGTTGGTTGTAGACAATATTTTATGGATGATGTTTAAGAAATGATTCCAAAATCCTGAATATGGTTGTTTCTTCTTTTTGTAAACACTACTTTTCGGGTGCCTTACAACAATTTGGAGGTATGAAAATTGGCCAAAAAGCCAACGATAATGTTTCCTTGGGGGATAAAACATGACTCCATCGATTTAAAGAATATGGTTAATTATCACTCCCTTGTGATGGGCGCATGATATGTTGGTTCGTATAGCTTTCATTCCAAGTGCACTACTCAAGAAAGAAACATTTTCCTATATGGTTATGATTAGAGTTTCTTCCAATAGAATGCATTCCGGATTGGGGGTGGTTCTAGACCCATGATTTATGGGTGAAGAAAAAGAAAAAAATGAATGGTCCAATGGGACTTTTTTATATGTAACCATATTTAAGGCACTGAAGTCCAAAAGCTAAAAATCCTTTTTCGGATGGAATCATCGCCTTTTTGCTTGCCATTCATTCCATTATGTGTCTGGGCTCGAGATATATTCAACCTTATCCCCGGCTTGGGAAACATACCTCATCCAATGATTGGGAGAGGTACATAATTCCTTAAGCCAACTTTCCACTTATAGATGTAAAACAAAGTATCCATGATCACACTCGTAAAAGTAGCCATACATACTAGAAGTCACAAAAAAAGGGCCGCAACACTGTGGGTGCTTGATTTGTCACCAATTTGGGGTAGGTCAGGTAGGAAAGTCTAGGACTCAATTGCTTTCCTATTGTTTACAATGAGATAAATATGTTGGATAATGATTATCCACCCTGTCAGTCAGATCAGTTTACCCATATCAACCCTGTGAAAACATTGACGAGCTTTGTATAGAGTTATAGACACTCAATCTTATCCATGCAATGATTTAATGTTATCTGAACTTTTAACTACGTGCTCCATTCCTGGGTGTGCAATAAATACTCACAGACAACGTGGGTAAGTATAATTTTTGTCGGTTGATTGGGCTAGGTTTCAATAAGTTTGATAGTATGATTAAAAAAAACCTTCTCAAAATCATTTACTTTTTTGGAAACTGCAGGAATATACGGTAGGAGAATTGGCAACAAAGTCAACTGAAACTGTCTCCAGAAAGCGATAGAGGAAAGCGGTAATAAGGATATCTAACCGAGGCATCCACATCATAGTAGGCTATAATCTTATCCTACAACAAACATAGATGTGGAAAGTAAAGCCACAACTCACTTGTTTCAGTTTTGATAGTGGTTATTCGTGAAGTGTAGAAGGTGAGAATGGTTGGGTTTCATGCTATTACCGTGCCATTTGCAAGTCGGTCATTTTCACCAGATGGAAAATTGTGCATTTTCCTGTAAGCACACATCCCAAGAGGGTAGTAGAGAGAAGCCTCTTAACCATCAGATGCACTTGACCTATGGTTCAATCTTTATTTTATTTTATTTTCCTGAACAAACCCTACCCGTGATAAGGTTGTTATTTCTGGCTACAATCCATAATGCAGGAGTGTAGAGGAGGGTTCATCTTTGTCACAAAACCAGACAACTAACCAGGTGGACAACTACCCTACCTTCATTATGCAACCGAATTCAGATAATCCTTTCGATGACTCCACCAGACTACCACTAGAGGAATATATAGTCTTCCTTGTGAATTTCATTCCTCCTTGGTTAAGCACTTTTCCAATCTCAGGAAATATGGGTGGCACTATGTTATCATGGATTTTTACAAATATGCCTAGTTTGACTACTTCGAGGTTCATATGGATTCAGGTGACCTTATCTAGAGAATCACACAAAACTCAATTATATGAAGGCAATGATTTTGTGCTTCTCATAGTATTTCCCAATCTATAGTTGAGGGGTCAATCCTTAGCATCAATTGTTAGCCATCAACAGCTCATATTTCTATTTATGATAATATTAAGAACGTGGGGGTCGGCTGTAGCAATGATAGACCTCCGATCAATGGGAATGTTGAACGCAAGAGTCATTCTTGGGACACTCAGTAGAAAATTTCACGTTAGCAAGAACGAGACTGCCAGTAGCCATAAAACAGTGAGAAGCCCACCAATCTTCACCTGTCTATTTTCATCATCGAGCTAACAACGTTAGCGAGTGTTTATGGGTGAGGAGGAGGGTGTTTATTTATAGGGAAGTTGGAAGATTCATGCAAATGACACTGTTGTTTTCTTTTTTCTATTCCACACTCTTCTGTGTTTAATATTCCTAGTGATATTTCGAGTTGGAGATCCTTCACGCGTCTCTCAATTGTCACTTCTCGATATCATTTCCATCACCTGAGATTTTTCCACTCAAGTAACCGGAGGAGCTTGATTTATTCTTTTAATAAACTGAAAACATTACCAAACAATATAGTTGATTTGATAGTCAAAGGAATGTCTAAGCTTAGAAGGCTTGAGCTTGACATTGCGTCTATTGCAGTAGGATAATGTCCAGAGCAAAGAGAGCTCTTTCCACTAGAAAAACATGAAGTTTAGTATTTGATATTACAAATTGCAGGGTATGATTTATGATGAGAATGGTTTTGAATGATTTCCAATTGTTTTGAGAATGTTGTCTTTCCCAAAAAGAATTAGATCCTTATGTCTACATTTTATTTCTGTATTTGTAATTTTTAAATGAGCACAAGTGCACATATCTTATGTCCTAAGGTCATGTGACTTTGTGCATATGTGCGCACCATATTTGAGAGATGACCAATTTATTTTTAGTATATAAGTGGTCAAAAATTAGGCTTTGAAAAGCTTTCTTACAATTTGTCTAGAAGGTGAAACCCACATAAGGAATGTGACTATTTATAAAATTCTCAGGTAAAGTATGATCATATTAAATATACTATTTAATATGTTATACCACGTCCTTATGTGTTTGAACATGTGAACCTCATTGGAAAAAAAATGGAGGACCATGTTTTAATTAAATATGTTTATGGTATTAAAGGATTAAATCATTTATTTGTTGGTTTAGAATGATTGATGGTTCCCTTGAGTTAGAATGATGAGGATTGAGACAATTACGGAGTCTCACATGTAATATTGTTGATATTTCACTACTATCATATAGAATCTTTAGGAAATAGGTTTTGATTATAAGTAATGATAAAATGATGCCAAAGGGAAGCCTATCTTGTATATGGTTACGAAAAGTTGTTTTGGTATCCATAAAACATTTACAAGAAGTTGTTTTGGTATGTTTACATGCATAAAACATTGCTAAGTGAAGAAGTAACATGTTATTAAGGTTAATAAGCTACTTTTATTGAGACCTTTTTTAAGATAAGGAGCTTAAAATTTTATCATATATTGTGAAATTTTCAAAACTTAAGCTATATTTGAACGTTCCTATGAGGACACAATGACTATATGTCATGATTGGAAAGTGATAATTGCATATATGCATAGAGAATGATTAAACAATTCGCAACCACAATAAAGCATGACCACCATATTAATGCATACTAAATCTTGATAACAAATAATACATGTACATAAATAAATGAGTATTTAAGTACACAAATACATGCATGCCTTACATATAGAACTCATTGTGGGGGTGCAATGAGGTGCATGGACATGCTTGCATATGTGGCGTAACTGAGGTCAAATCGTAAATTATGTTTATCTTCAAAATCATTAAACAAACCTCTAAACATATGCCTGTGTATAAAGACAAGGTGGAGATTTAATCATTAAACTTATGTTAATGGTATGATTAATTAGTTAATATGGTCAACATTTTACTCATATTTTTTCTGAGATGGAATGGATGCTACACAAGGGAAAAGTGTAATACAATACAAATTCATTGAGGTAAAATAGTAATATCATCACCTCATTCTAATCATATTCAAAATCAAATGATGAGTTGTATTGTTCTAGTTAAGAACATAACTTAGGGAAATTAAGTTATGCTTAAAAGATCCCAAGAAGGGATAGAGGATGTGAAAAACAAGTCTTTTATAAGACTAAATACCTTAAAGTTGTCTTTCAAATTTAATGTGGCTATGTTGATCAGCTCACATGTAAAGTAATGATGTAAATTACTTTGGATATGGTTTGTCAATAGATGAATTATTTTAGTGAGAAGATGTTTCAATTACACATTGTTTGAGGAAAGAAAACCTTATCAGGACATTATGCATAAGTAAAGAAGCATGCATAGGTTGGAACCTGAGGGATTCTAGTTAAGTAAGTTAATATCTTAACCTAGATATGCAAGAGGCATAAAGAACATATCAATTCATGGGATGAGATTGTGAAGTGGGTGTACAAATGTAATACAACATGATGAATTAACAATGATCAACATCTTTTTAACCAAGGTATACTTGGAAACTAAACATGATGGGATTGATGCATTAGAAAAATTTAGGGTGGCTTAATGATTGTTGCATAAACCATGAATTCATAACTAATCTCTTGGTTTAAGGGTGATTTAAGGTACTAACATGAAAATACCCTTGGGTCACACCATCACATAAAAATTTAAAGGGTGTGAAGTGATGAATAATATAGATTTCACTTATAACCTCTACATGGGAGATATATGTAGATGTATATTGTTTATTGAACGAGGTCATACCTTCACTAAACTATGCATGACCAACAAGATGTAGAGGTATAAAAAGGGAAAATTGTCAATCCTATGACATAATTTGATAAGAACTAACCAAATTTGTTCTGATGATCACGAGACTTCAAATATCTATGATACACTGAGTTTCATAGTCAATATTCTGCCTTATGGTACATTTCATTGTTGTTAGAACCTGGTACAGGTGACAGATTTAATCCCAAAATTGAAAGTTATGAGTATGATTGAGTTATAGTGTACATGATGACTATTATGATACTATTATTACATGACATATGGAATTGATTTACACATGACATGAAACTTTCTTAACTACATAGATGAACCATGATAAATGAATTTTGGTATGATACTAACATGGTGGAAAAATATGCGATAAAGTTTATGTCATTCAAGTGATACCATGAGGATGGTATTATAGGCTATAACAGAGCTGGACGATGTACAACAGTACATATAGGACCATATGACTACATAAGTTACAAATTTGAAAAATGAAATGTGTATTGGTGTGTATAACATACCATGTGTGTAGGTATTAGTCACTAGATGGATGTCTGACCAGGTAGACGAACCTTGAAATTACCCAGAAGAAGGAAAGTAAGTTTGGTATAAGTAATTATGGTTAATCACAGTTTGGCATACATACAATTATGATGAATATATGTATGTGAATATATATTTTGATGAGAAATAATATATTATGACTTTGCAGGCATATTAATGTGGAAAATATGCTAACTGATGTATTGTATGTAGAGAGACTACAAGAAGAAGGTGTTTGACAACAACCCAAAGTCTTGAAAGAATGCAAGCAGAGGGCATGCATTCTTCAGATAAAATAAATGATAAGAAATAGATGATTTAATAGTAACACACTATTATATCTATCATAGTTAAACTTTGCATCGATAAATTCTCACAAATGGCTTGGAAAAAAATGTGTGACATGTAGCTATGGAAGCTGAGATGTTGGGAGCACTCCTTGAGACCGATGTAGCTATGGAAGGAGAGATTCTGGAGCACTCCTTGTGGTAGATGTAGATTAGAAAATTTGCATCAGATGGCAGAGCCATGAAGCTATTGATTTGGAAACCAGCTACCTGTGAACGAGGATATGATGCAGTGATACCCTGAGGAGGGTGTAAAATTTAAGGGGGGAAGTATGTAACACCCTTCCCTTGTGTACTACCTTATTCTAAACCTAAGCTAACTTAAAGCTAGGTGTGATATCCTCCTTGGTGTTCTAAATGTTTTTAAACCTAATCTGAGGGAAGCTAGGCATGATACCCTCCTTTGTGGGTTAAACTATTCTACACCTAAGATGAGGAAGGCTAGGTGATATGTAATATGAAAAGCAAGTGTATTATTAAATAAATTAATAAAATAAATCACTTGGTGGGTAGAGCACCAAGGGAGAGAAGATGATTGCCAAATCCAATGAGGAATGGGATAGAGATGAATCTTTCATGGTAGGCTTCTAGATGAGATTCTAGATAAGCTTGGATGGATTGGATATCCATCAGATGGATGGGAGATAAAGATCCATCGAACATAAAAGCTTTGCGGGAGATAAAAAGGCAAGATTTTATGTGGAAAAGTATCGTGGAGATAAAGACGAGATTTTCTGGATAAGACCTAGGCAAATGGAAAAATCCATAAAGCGGGACGCCACTAATGGTAACTAAATCATGAAAGAGGGTATTAAATAACCAGTGCATTGGTCAATTGAGGACAGTTGATCCTTGGCAAGATCTTCAGCTCAGGGGGAATTAGAGGTGATTCATGGCTGGGTGTTGGTGCTCCTCCCTTTAAGTGGGATTTAGTTGGTGTCATTTATATGGAATGGTTGTCTGTTGATTCTTTTTCTCTTTGTGTTATTCATTTAGTTGTTTTTATGAGAATAGTTCTTACATTTCTTCTTCATGAGAATGTTTGATGAATAATGTATGCTTATGACAATCTAATGTGATTCACTTGCATGATATGTGTTTCCTTACCTGTTATGAGATAAAATAATTTAAAAAAGATATAAGAATGGTTAAATTTAGCTCTGCTATGGGAAGGATGGTTTTCTTATGAATGTTGTATTGTAGTGTAAAGATAGTTGTTACATTAACCTCAAGTGGTAACTCTAGCACATAGTGGTGGCTGCATATGGATCAAATGGTATAATTCCTTTAATGGAAGAGTCTGTGATGGTCAAATGATTTATGGTATGAATTCTCAATAAGGTTGATCTTCATTACTTTTGATTTTTAAGAATAACCCTTATGGTGAAAATGATGGATTCTTATCATGCATATGTTCTTATTGCATTATGATGTAGTAGTAGAACCTATTAACTAGATCAAAATGTAAGTGGTTGATTGAATTATAAACTCTGAGAATGTTGGGTGTGGAGCCTGATTATCTTCTGTATTCAAAGTTTTCATTCGGATGTATACCCCAAGAAGACTGTACACCCCTCTATATGGGGGGCTGCATGGGGACTTATCCCCCCCCACGGGGGTCTGAGGGGGCTAATCCCTTCCGGCTGGGGGGTTCGCGGGCCAGCTGTCCCCTGGTGGGGGTTCGGGGGAAATGCCCCCGAAGCTAAAAATAGATGTAGAATTGTCTTGTAAAAGTCTAGTAATTTCTAGTCAATCTGGGCTGTTCATTAGGTAGATGATCTGACAATAGAAGTTGTGTTTAATTTAGGGTTTTTTGCCTTAGAGGGCAACCCATCACTATATATGAGGGAATTGTATTGCGTCTATATTGTATCTATATTGTGAGTGAAGAAGAGAGAGGAGATTGAGAGCGAAGAGGGAGTTATAGCGGATCTGTTGTAGGTTGTATCTCTTCAGTTTGTTGGATAATATAATAAAATAAGGACTGGTTGTTTCTCTGTGGACATAGCCGAAACTAGGTGAACCACATATATCTCTGTCTCTCTTGTTTTATGCATTTTCTGTGTTTATATTTCTACAATATTTTATGTGTTCTATTGCTCTGTAATATATAATTTTCTAACAACTGGTATCAGAGTCGAAGGTCTATTTGTATAATAAACTCACAAGAGAGAAGGGTTCCTTGTTCGAGTGGGAGCAATGGTGGAAGATGGTAGGTTTAGGGTCGAAAATTTCAATGGCCAAAACTGCCAACTGTGGAAGGTGTAGATGGAAGATTATCTGTATCAAAGAGACCTATACCTACCATTGAGCAGAAAGACAAAGAATCCGACTAGTATGACAGACACAGAATGGGACATTCTCGCCAAAAAGGCACTTGGAACAATACGGTTGTGCCTAGCAACGTCGGTAGCATTTAATATTTCAAAAGAAACGAAAATAGAGGGTTTAATGTCGGCATTGGCCAAACTATTTGAAACACCCTCAGCCTCAAATAAGGTATTTCTTATGAAGCGTTTATTTAATATGAAGATGTCAGAAGGTGGATCTATTGCAGACCATTTAAATGATTTTAATAAAGTTACAAGTCAGTTAAGTTCTGTAGGGTTAAATTTTGATGATGAAGTTAGGGCTCTGTTATTTTTGTGCTCATTTCCAGAAAGTTGGAATGGTTTAGTTATGGCCATTAGTAACTCTGTCTCTGGATCTAGTACTTTAAAGTTTGATGATGTTGTTGGTGCAATCCTTAGCGAGGAAATGCGATGGAAAAGCTCCGGTGAGACATAAAGTAATGCTTTGACTGCAGAGGCTAGGGGAAGAAAAATGGAAAGAGGAAAGAGCCCAAGATATCGCAGTAAGTCAAGAAAAGGCAGATCCAAGTCTAGATCGGGGATAATGTGTTGGAAATGTGAGAAGAAAGGACACCTGAAGAAAGATTGTAAGTTTCGGGAGGGAAAAAAGGAGACGCGCAACAAGAAACTAATCATGAAGCGAATGTAACAGGTGATGTGTTTCAAGATGCTTTGATTCTTTCACTAGAAAATATTATTGATGCCTAGGTGGTAGCTTCAGGGGCCTCATTCCACGTGACACCTAATAAGAAACATTTTCATGATTATGTTCAAGGAGATTTTGGACAGGTTCGATTGGGTGATGATAAACCCTGCAAAATTGTTGGAATGGGTACAGTTTTCATAAAAGAGTAGAATGGAAATCAATGTCTATTGAAGGAGGTAAGGCATGTTCTAGATCTGAAGAAAAATCTAATTTCAACAAGGTAGTTGGGAGGTGAAGGTTACATAAATACTTTCACAAATAAAACCTGGAAGGTCACTAAAGGATCGCTGGTAATAGAAAAAGGAGAAAAGGTCGGTACATTGTACTTATGCAATAGTATTTCTAATTTTGTTAATGCTTTAACATCTACAAGAGAAGATATGGCATTGTGGCATCATAGGCTTGGGCACATGAGTGAGAAGGGGATGCAAATTCTTCACTCAAGAAATTTGCTGCCAGGTTTGAAGCATGTTGATTTAAAATTCTGTGAAAATTGTGTTTATGGAAAACAAAAGAGAGTCAGATTCCTTAGAGTTGGGAAAGAAAAGAAGAGCAAAAAATTAGAGCTTGTGCATACATATATATGGGGACCTACTCAAGTATCATCTCTTGGTGGCTCTCGTTATTATGTTATTTTTATTGATGATGCAACCAAAAAAATCTGGATTTATTGTATTCAAAATAAATCTGATGTATTTGATACTTTCAAGAAATGGAAAGCTTTGGTTGAAAATGAGACAGGGAAAAGGTTGAAGTGTCTCAGATCAGATAATGGAAGTGAATAATGCAGCAAAGAGTTTCATAGGTAACTATTCAGAGAATGGAATTCACAAAGAGAAGATAGTTCTAGGAACATCACAAGAAAATGGTGTGTCAGAAAGGATGAACAAGACAATCATGGGAGCGTGCAAGGTGCATGAGATTGCATGTAGGATTGCCTTTACAATTTTGGGTAGATGCTGTAGACACTATTGTTTATCTAATAAACAGAGGGCCTTCAAGTTCCTTGGATGGTGGTATTCTAGAGGAGGCATGGACAGGTAAAAAGGTAAACTACTCATTTTTAAAGACTTTTGGTTGTGAAGCCTTTATCCACATTAATAAAGAAAATAGAACAAAGCTTGAGGAGAAATCAAGGAAATGTACCTTTATTGGATATGGTGTTAATGACTTTGGTTATCGCTTATATGATTATGAAAATCACAAAATCAATATGAGCAGAGATGTAATATTCAATGAAAAGGTCTTGTATAAGAATCATTTGTAGGAAAGAAAATAGGAAAAATAAAATAGAGAATACACAGTGCTTGATGATATCACAGGAAAAGTGATGGTGCCTGAAAATAATAATGATCAATAGCTAGAACAACAACCACAACAACAACAAGCACCTCAAACACTTGAAAGTGGTGTTAGAATATCTACCAGGATAAGTAGACCCTCGAACGATACTCTCCTTCATTATATTATGTATTGTTGACTGATTTTTGTGAACCAGAATGTTATGAAGAAGCAGTGCAAGTAGAAACCAAGAAGAAGTTAGACCAATCCATGAAAGAAGAGATGGGCTCCTTAGCACATAACCATACTTGGGACATAGTCAGGTTGTCTGCAGGTAAAACAACATTGCAGAATAAATGGGTTTACACGCTAAAGGAAGAAGATGGAGGTAGAAAAAGATGCAAAGATAGACTTGTGGTGAAGGGGTTTGCACAGAAAAAAGGTATAGACTTTGATGAGATATTTTCTCCTATTGTGAAAATGACTTCGATCAGAACTATTTTAAATCTAGTAGCAACTGAAGATTTGCATCTTGAGCAGTTAGATGTAAAGACAACCTTTCTCGATGGGGATTTGGAGGAAGAGATATATATGCAAAAGCCACAAGGATATGAGGTGAAAGGGAAGGAGAAACTAGTGTGCAGGTTGAAGAAGAGCATGTATGGCTTAAAACAAGCTCCAAGGTGTGTGGTATCTAAAATTTGACAAGTTTATGTCTAAACAAGGTTATACTAGATGTCCCTCTGATCATTGTGTTTATCTCAAAAGGAAAAATAATCGCAGCTATATTATAGTGTTATTGTATGTAGATGACATGCTTGTTGCAAGTTCTAATATGTAGGAAATAAATGTGCTCAAAAGGAAATTGGAAAACTCATTTGCAATGAAGGATTTGGGTGCTACAAAACAAATCCTTGGTATGAGAATAACTAGAGACAGGAAGAATTGCAAATTAACATTGTCTCAAAGTGAGTACATAGAAAAGGTGTTGAAAAGATTTAATATACACAATGCAAAACCAGTGAGTACACCTTTTGCTAGCCATTTCAAACTTAGTAAGGAGATGTGCCCAAAGACCCGAGAAAACATGGATTATATGTCTAAAGTTCCATATGCATTAGCTATTGGAAGCTTAATGTATGCAATGGTCTGCACAAGGCCTAATATTGCACATGTAGTGGGGGTTGTAAGCAGGTACATGAACAATCCAGGAAAAGAACATTGGATGGTGGTGAAGTGGATTCTCAAGTATTTGAGAGGTACTACAAATCAAGCATTATGTTTTGGTGGCTCAAATATTTCTCTACAGGGATATGTTGATGTAGATATGGCAGGTGACAGAGATAACAAGAGGAGCACAACATGATATGCATTTACTGTAGGTGGAATAGCTATAAGTTGGGTGTCAAAAATGCAAATTGTTGTTGCACTTTCAACAATAGAAGTAAAGTATGTTGCTACTATAGAGGCTAGTAAAGAAATGATTTGGGTACAAAGGTTTCTGGATGAATTGGGTAAGAAGCAGGAGTTGGGTAGGTTATACAATGACAACTAGAGTGCCATACATCTTGCAAATAACTCTACATTTCATTCCAAGACTAAACATATATAGCTCAAGTACCATTTCATATGGTCAGCACTGGAAGATGGACAGTTGAAGCTGGAAAAGATACACACTAGCCAAAATATGGCAAATATATTAACAAAAGTTGTAACAAGGGAGAAACTGAGAATCTACTTAGTTTCAATTGGTCTTCAAGTATAATGAAGAATATGAGAAATAGCTAGGGCCAAAGTGGAGTCATTGTCTAGCAAATGAAGCAACGGTGGAGTTTCTATAACTAGTCTCCAAGTGGGAGATTGTTGGGTGTGGACCCTGATTATCTTCAATATTCAAAGGTTTTAGTCAGATGTATACCCCAGGAAGGTTGTACACCCCTCTACGTGGGGGGGTGCGAGGATGAATTTTTCCCCCCATGGGGGATTGAGGGGGCTAATCCCCCCCAGCTGGGGGGTCCTGGGGCCATCAGTCCCTCGGCGGGGGTTCGGGGGCAGTGCCCTCGAAGCTAAAAATAGATGTAAAATTGCCTTGTAAAAGTCTAGTAATTTCTAGTCAATTTGGGCCATTCATTAGGCAGATGATCTGATGTTAGAAGTTATGTTTAATTTAGGACTTTTTTCCCTAGAGGGAAACCCCTCACTATATGAGGGAATTGTATTGCGTCTATATTGTATCTGTATTCTGAGTGAAGAAGAGAGAGGAGATTGAGAGCGAAGAGGGAGTTATAGTGGATCTGCGTGTTAACACCCAGGTTGTTCCCTTTGACTCCCAAGGGAATACGGCCGGGGTAACCACTAACCAATCTTTGGATTACAGCTTCTAGCCCAGCTGTGATCAGAGAGGGCTCTCTCTTTAAGTTTGTCTCTATTCTGTGGAGATTTTAGGCTAGTTATGAAGTAAGGGTTTTGGTTTATGTTTGGTTGGAAGGATGTCTTTCTGTACTTAAAGTGGAGATCTGCAGATAATGTTAGTCCATTGGGCAATGGAGTCTGTGGCTATTGGTTTCTTGAAATCTTGAGGTCAAGTAGCTAGAGTTACAGGGCCATTTAAATACTTCATGGAACAAACTTGAAAGTATGATGGTGGAATGTGAACAACCAGTGAAAAGAAATTAAGAATTTTCTACTAAGCTGAGGTGTGAGAAAGAGACATATTCCTCAGGAGCAAACTTGAATTCCTGGAAACAATAATCACTCTGAAAGATATAGTGTGAAAGGGTAGAATTTAAGAATTACACCTTCATTACTATAACTGAAGAAAAACATTTAAAATAGCTTAGATTGAGTTCAGGGTAATCAGTGATTAAATCCTGGAACTATTCTTTTTCCTTGCTATTAACTGTAAGACACAGGAAACATGAAAGAGATATGAAAGATAACAAAACACATAACAAAGAGTTATAAGAAAAACTTATTGTGCCATGAAATACGTAGGAATCCTGTAACTTTCAGCTAAACACCACAAAGCATCAAACAACACAAAGCTTTGGAAATTCCATCATATTTTGTATTACTTCTCTGAGAGTTTATAGTAAAAGAACAACGGAATAGATATCAACAATATCCAACATCCGACGTCCAACCCCTGCTATCTCATGCGAGGGGGAATATATAGAAGTCTCTCATACAAAATATCTCAGGCATTGAGTCATCTGAGAAATAAAATATCTTCATTAACTCGTACATAAATAGTAGATAAGAAGTTATTACATCCTTTAATACAACATAAATGCTCTTTACTCCTGTCAGAAGATTTCGACCTTTGGAGCTCACTGAGTTGGTTGATGCTTTTTTATAACTGCTGAATGACGTGTCTGTGCAACTCTATCCTCCTGTAGCTTTTCGGCCCTATCACCTGTGACTGCCAGTGCTGTTGTGGTGGCCGAATGGTTGTGCTGAGTTGGCTTAGCCTCTCTCTGCATACATGTTGATATATCCTTATTTTCCTGTGCATGACAATTTAAATATTTCAAAAGGAAAAAACATAATTATTGGCTTTGGTTTAGCAGTAATTGTATTAAACTATTCCAGACTTCCTGTGTAAGCAATTGATGCCTCAAAATTGACCCCATGGTCTCATCTGCCTCTGTATACTTATAAAAATTGGGAGGCTCATCAAACAAGTGAGTAATCTCATTCATAATGAAGAATAAGCTCTCCACTCTGTTGAAAAGAGTATGTCCTGATGCTGGCCCTGTTTCTGCTGATGTGCTGGCTGTTTCTGCAATCTAATTAGCAGCAAAGGTGTTGACCCTCTTGGCATATTTTTCATGTGAAAGTAGCCTTCCCGAGGGCTCCATCAAGCTAGGAAGGCCTCTGTTTTACAATGCTATGAACTTGTCCTGGAATTTGTTGATGTCTGCCTGCATATCCTGGCCTTTTCTTTCTAAGGTCTGTACCAGGTTTCTTAATGTCAGGACCCTTTTGACCATTGAAATGGTCTCATTCCTGTTGGAAATTCCCATTTTAATCAGCTGAGAGCTTGTCCTATAGTTAAGCACATTTATCATTCTGGTGGCAACCTCAGGCATGCTGCCTAGAGATGCCCTTGCCCTTTGGATTTCCCTGTGTGCTTTTCCAATGAGCCCCATTTGCTCATGAATGGCCTCAATGTATTCCCACTGGTCTGTGATGGACTGGCCAATATTGGCCCATAGGATTCTTTTAATCTCAGCTGTTACTTTGTCCAGTGTGAGCTCCTTTTCTAGCTCATTTATTCTCTTTTTGA
The DNA here is from genome assembly GCA_000404065.3 of Pinus taeda. Taxonomy (NCBI): domain Eukaryota; kingdom Viridiplantae; phylum Streptophyta; class Pinopsida; order Pinales; family Pinaceae; genus Pinus; species Pinus taeda. Next base: position 169,513 of record APFE031435063.1, read on the forward strand.
GAGCCTTTACCTCTCTTTCGCTTTCTGCTACATTTTGCTTGGATTTATCATATTTTTTATTGATCTTGGCCAGAGTTTCTTTGGCTTGATTCAACTCTAACATTTAGGCCTCCAAGACTTGAATTTCATTTCTCAGCTTCTGCATGTCAAGGCTTTCAGCCTGCTCTGTTGTTGGTGCTGAGGTGGAGGGTGTTGCTTGCTGTGTTTGCTGACTGGGAGGGGCAGTGGTTTGAGGAGCTTCCTCTAGATTAATTGTTTCTGGAGGAGGTTGTGAAGTTTGTCCTGCCTCTTTTTGCTGCAATGCTGCCTGAAGTGCAGCCTCTGATTCCTCCAGCTTCTCTTGTGTTTGGATGAGCTGTTTGTATAGTGTTACCAGCATAGCAGCTGCATCCTTGTCTTGTCTGAGCTGGGAAACCTCTTCAGTTTGGGGATGAAGAGTTGCTGGGATTTTGATCATCTTCTTTAATGTTGCCATATCAGCATCCCTTAGTTTTAGAAGCTCCTGCACTGCTTTGACATCCTTAGGATCATGCCCAAGCTCTATTATGATCTCCTCCAAAGCTTTGATCCTGTTGTCCTTTGCTTGAGAGGATTCCTTTCCAACTCAAGTTGTGCAGTGGTATTATTCAGGCTATTTTGTAGCCTGTAGTTCATCAATGTCTTGTCTGCCAAGGAGGCATACACCATCTCACCCGCTTGTTTGTGTAATTCAATCTAATCCATTGGGTGGATGTCCTTGGCCAGGACCTCAAGGTTGGTCCTGATGTAATCGGCATCTGACTATGGTTGCTGCACAGCTGGTGTGAAATGGCTCATGATCATTTTGCCCTCATGTACATCATAGGCAGACATGAGTCTTTGCTGGTTAGTGGGAGCCATTTTCAACAAATGATTATACAGTTGCAGCCTTATGGGTTCATTTCTTTTCTTGATATCCTTGAACTGCTGCTTGATGCTCTTTTCCCCTTCCCTCTGTTGGCTTGAGGAGCTAACTTCTCCTCCTGCTGCCCTCTCTTGTTCCTGCTGGAAGGAACTTGCTGAAGCCTCCATGCTAGGCAGGTCCATACCCGAAGTTTGCCCTGTTGGCATTTCTTCTTCCGAAAAAGGGTTTAACCTTTGCCTCTTCTCCCCTTGAGTTTTTGATGTAGTGAGGGGAGTCTCTCTATCCCTTTTCCTGCTTATGTCCTCTCTTTGTGGGGTTTGGAGGACTGAAGTATCAATTCTTGATTCTTGCTTAGGAGGCACCATTTGTGCTGGCTACCGCTCAGTGACCATTGGGGCCTCTGCTGTTTTTTCCTTTTGCCCTGGTTGCTCCTTTTCTGGCTGATGTACCTGTTGTTGTTGCTGAACCTGTTCTTGCTGCATCTCTTTTTCCTTGCCTTTGCTGGGAGCTTGATTTGTGGTTTTGACTGCCTCCTGACGTGCTGTGGAGGATGAGGCAGCTGCTCCTACTTGAGGGCTTGGAAGAGAGAATACCTGTGCAGGAAGTTCCAACTCAGCCATTTTAAGAAGATTTCTTCTTTCTCTCTCATTTAGTTCTTCTTGTGTAATAGGTTCCTCTAGTGTGCCTCTCTTCCATTTTGATTGATTTGCATATTGTTCAATGTCAGGCAACCTTACATGGTCATAACTAGAGAGCCTATATTTGACCCTTCTTAATGATACGGAGTGATTCGGGTCATAAGGTTTCCATAGGAAACTGGTCTTTAGGCCAAGGCATTCTAGCATTCTGTCAGCTTCTTTCCAGCCTTCCTCCCTTTTGTTCAAAACCAAGTGGCCCAATTGGTTTCTCACTTTCAGCTGTGCCTTCTTGCCTTTGCCTGAAAAGTGCTTTACATCAGCATTCCCAAATTGCCTGAAGTATTTAAGGGCAAACAATCTCATGGGTACATACTTGGGCAGTCTGTATGGGGGCAACTCACAACCATATATTCTGATAATGGTGTGGTGTTGGTAAAAATACCAATACCCAATGCTGTACACCTTGGACAACTGAAGGATCCTCTGCATCTCATCTGTCAGTCTTGGAGGAGGTGAGCTCATGAACAGAGACATGGCTGGGTGGATGAAAAGGTCTATAAACTCACAGTAAGTGTATGGAGAGTAGGCTCTGTAGTGAAACACTGAGCTCCAGTACACTATTGACCTTGGATTACCTTGTGCATCCACTCCTTTCACAATAAAGGAAAATTTCTCATGCTGATAGTATAAAATTAAGTGGTAGATGTAGGAGGTGTATCTGAACACCTTTTCTCTTGATAGGTTCATAAACTGCTCATGCATTTTGTCTGATATGTAGGTGGCATAGTCATAGCAGATTGGAGCTTTGCCATGGGAAAACATGAGCATCATTACTAGTACAGTTTCATCAATATACTCAACTGATTTATAACCCAGGATGGGACTGATCATATCTGCAAGGTCTCTGCCTAATGGGTTGAGGTAACCAACAAAAATAGGAGGGTATTGCACAGTGTTAGAGTTAATAAACAGTTGATTCAACTTTGTGATCTGAGCATCTGTCAACATTTTAGCTCCTTGGTTTATCAGATCAAGCAAAGACAAGGGGACCAATTTCTTCTCAGTCTTGAATTGCAGCATCTCTCTGATGGCCTCAGGGGTGATGTAGAACACAACTGAGCCTGAAGGGTCAAGCATAGCTCTCTGAGTAGGATCATAACATACAGCACATAGGTGAATTAGGTCAGGGAATTGGTTGACCTGAGGAAGCTTGAAGATTGGGAGGAAGGAATCCCAAATGCCCAATATATCTGTTCCAGCTACATGCTTGGCCTTTAATTCATTTAGCAAGTGGAGGTGGAACCTGCTATGTGTTAGGGAGTCCTCTGAGATTTGATAATCCAAGTATGCTAAAGGCTGCCACTCCAATTCTCTCTGAGGGGTATTCAAAGGGGCAACATTGAGGGCCACAGGTGCTACTGGAGTCTCCATGGTTACTTAAGAACTCTGTTTTGTATGTAAACTGATGTTACTAGGCTGGGCAACAGAAAAGAGTATTGCTTCGCCAAAGAGGTAAATTGAGAAACAGAGGAGGATAGGGTGAACTTGCAGCAATTGGAATACTGCACACAGTCACTTGAGAAGGCAAATACTTGTCTTTAACAGACCTTTCACAATAATTAGGTGTAAGTTTCAGGTTTCCTGTTCACGACTGCGCGAATGGGATGCAGGTTTTAGTGAAAGTTTTTGTTAAACCAGGCTCAGCTAGTGAATTTCGGTCGTTCAATTTCCAATGGGAACTGGGTGCAGGGATTTTGCCGGTGAATTATGCGTTTTTCAGTGTCTTAAGTGAATTTTCAGCTATTGCAGACAAAACCAGGCGCAAAGAAGATTTGCAGGGATAAGTACCTGGTAGATTTGATGGTCCAGGTCACAAATGCAGGTGGGTAGGTGCGCCGAAGGTCTCCAGGTCGAATTCAGCTGGCTGGTGCAAATTTGGACGTAAAATGCATGCAGAAGGCGCAACAACAGTTTTTGCAATAAGTGCAAAAAATGCGAAAAATTGGCAAAAATATGGAATTTTGGGACACTCGCGCCTTTTTCGGATGACGTCAGCATGACATCATCGGGTGGGTCAGGGTTGGATGATGTCAGCATGACATCATCAGGTGACGTGGCGGCTTATGAGTGGTCCACGGGGGTGGTGAGGTGGCGGACAAGTGGAGCAATGGTGGACGGGGGCGCGGACGCGGCGATGATGCAGACAGTGACGTGGTGATGATGCTGGCAGGTAGATTGGCAGAAAACCAGAAGCCACAGTGTTATCATATCGTACCGCTTATGATACGTAAGGGAATCTATCAGAGGGGGCTCCGATACACTGTCGGGGTGACGCGTGGCCAACGCCTGACGTCAACCTCTGACAGATATCAGACGATATCTTTCAGACGTCGGGGCTGGTCCGATATCCACGTCAACCGTCGGATGAAAAGCGCCCGATCGAACAGTCGACGGGCCGGTAAGTTGTCCAGATGATACGACATCGGGCGGGTAATAAACAATTATTTTTCACGGGATTTGTGCCCGGCGGGACCCTTAGAAATATTAGCGGGTTTGTATGGTTTTTGCGTGCATTTCTTTATAAAGCCCCGCATAGTTCAAAACTTAGGATAAGGCGCAAATAATGGTTTTTTCAATGAATTTCTTTGCAAAATCGCCTATGGCTCAAAACTTTGGATAAATGGGTTTTTGATGTAATTTTATATAAACGTGCATATAGGCTCCAAACTTAGGATAAGGCAGAAAAGTGGGTTTTCATGATATTTTTGCCTCTTGAGCGGGTTTAAAGGGTGCAAATGGGTTTTTTCCAAGGTTCCTTAGGCAAATGGGGAGTTGAATAGGTAAATGAATTCTGAGGGAAACAAAGAGGTAAGGCTTGGGTTCTTAAACTAACCAGATGTCAATTTAATTCCCTAGTAGTGAATCATATGGCTATAATGCTAAGGGGGGGATATTTATAGAATGCTTGGGGTTTATACACCTTGGTGTTATAATAGTAGGGAAAGGGTGACATAGGGA
>APFE031435066.1:0-94641 GCA_000404065.3 Pinus taeda
CTCACGTTATTAAAATTGTAACGTAGGGATATTACAACCATACCATAAGAAGACACAAACTTACTAGTAAGTTTTAGCTACAGATTAGATTTCATTAAAGAGGATTATTTCAGATAAAGATCTAGCATGATAGTTCTTATGAATTTGAATTACATTTAATGGAAATTTTAGATATGAGAAAATTTAGTGGCAAAAGCCAAACCTACTTTCCTTTTATGTTCGTTAGATCTTTTAGTGTGCAGAGAGGTTTAAGCTTGGGGTGCATTTTGGTAGTGTTTGCCATCTTAAATTTTAAAAAAGATTGAAGGTAGTATATTTTGTCAAAATTTATCATGAGTTAAGGCATTCAATATAATAATAGATATAAGCTTAACCCCCACAAAAAGAGAGAAAATGATGAACCCCATAAATATCATAATATCATAAGTGCATACTTCTCCATTTCACTCAAAATATCATGTCATAAAGGCATACATCTCAATGTTAATCAAAATGGTTACCAACCCATGAGTAGCTCTTGTCTCTTTGAAGGCCTTAGCTCTTGTAATTCTATGGAAGGCCTAATATCACCCTTTCATTGGTGAGGCCTGTTATTGTTCTTTACTTGACCACCATTCAAGTAAAGAGTAGATATCAAAGTGGGGGAGCCTATGATCTTCATAGCACCAAGTCTAAAAACACAAGCATAGTAAATCAAAAAGAATTTATTTCCTCTCCTTTAAGGTAATCAAGATATTAGATCCCCAGGTGTGGGTCGGTCACTAAGTCAACCAACTTAGCGATTATCTGTACATATTAGTTTGTATTTTGAATGGTAACAATTCAAACTATGATGCCTATCAACAACATTCAAAGAGAGTATATAACATATGATTTACAATTTATTTTCAATCATACCAATAGTTTAACAATATATTTTGTCAAAATTTATCATAAGCTAAAACATCTACATAGTCCATCATTTGCATTAGAATAGATAGGGCAAGCTCTTAAAACCTAAACAACCCTTACCAAAGTTAAATAACATTTAAAGACACAATTGTAATGACACAAAAACTTACCAATAACGCCACAATTTCATTGTTGTTACCCACTCTTGCCAATAACACTCGAACCTCAAATCCCAAGCATAATCACTAAAATAACTCGATTGCTCTAGTGCTCAAACCTTAACCATAAATGTTAAAGTTATCTCGACCAAAAATGTTATATTTTCTCACCAAAAACAGAAGAAAGCTAAATATGTTTAAATAACCTATAAAAACACACTTATAATGACACACAAACTACCAATAACATCACGAGAACCATTACTATTACTTGATGCTACTAATGGCGCTCTACACCTCAAATTCCGAGCAAAATCACTAAAATTACCCCATTGCTCCAGGGCTCGAACCCTTACCAAAAATGCTACCGTGCCTAGAAATCTTAATGTTCTCCAACTTGGCAAAAACAAACATGTTGGAAAAAGTAATGGAAATTGAAACACATCAACGAATTCATTAAAGTTAAACCGAATGAAAATTTAACCCTCGGCATAAGCGCTACCCTAGCCAAAAACCTTAATTGACCTCGACTGATAAGGATTCCACTTGCCAGCGTGTGTGAGGAGAATGCGAATGAGAAAAAATGTGGTTGTGAGCGATGGTTCAATCAATGTAACAAGTGGGCAATAAAAGCAGTGGCTTTAATTGGGATAACAGGCGGCTAAAGTCAATAATGTTTAAATTTAATTAAAAAGGAAAACAAAAGAAACATATAAGATGATAAGATGATAGTGACAGATAAATTAATCATAATTTTTTGGAAGTTTTTTCTTGATTATTTTAGTTTAATTTTTATAAAATTTGATAAATTTATTGAAATCACAAGTTTTTATGGTAACTTTTGAATACAGAAAATGTCTTAAAAAATTTTGGGCGTTGAATATTTATTAATATATATATCAAAAAAACTAGTTTTAATAATACAAATCAAAATTCACCTCAATTTTTTCCACCAGATTCAAAGCACAAAATCCAAAAAATAGCACTAATAACTACCTATAAATATTCCCTCATTATCTAATTTTCACCCTCATTTAATTAAAAATAAAATTCTACAAGCAAATTTTCAAAAATAAATATAACTCTCCACATATAATATTTTTTTATTTTGATTAAAAATTATGAAAAAAAAATATCATTAATATTAATTATATTATCCACTAACCTAACAACACATTAAATAATTAAATTATATAGTTTTTAATTATAACCTTTATTTCAAAAAAAAAAATGATTTTAAAACCCACATCTATCGTTGAATGCATCTCAACCACACAATCAGTTATCCAAAACCAACACGTTGTAAGCATGCTATAAAAGTATGATAAGTACAGCATGCAAATGTCATATTTCATTCAAGGGATAAGGTGGCATATTCTCAAATGATACGTTCCCTCTTCCACCAGAAGTGTGAGAATATATTTATTATTAATATTATTCTGGCTCCAATATGTACGGTTTTATGCCTACGTTCGGAAGAGAACACTTCGAGAGATTTTGGTGCAGAGGAATTAGGCTCGCATTTTTATATATTTGGGAAATTTAAATAGTTACTATTTTAATTACGTTGAGAAGCCGAGAAGTTTATTTGTTAAATTTGAATTGTTATTATTTTTATTAAGTCGAGAAGTTTATTGAGGGGAGATGTTTATTTTACATTACTAAAAAGAGATGTGAAGTATGTTATTTTATCTGTTTATTTTTAAAATAAAAAGAAAAGTTAAAAATTATGTTTCAGGTAGAAAAATAATATTAATTATAATTAAAAAAATGAATATGTTGTAAAGTAATTAAAAGTAAAAAAATTGTGAGTAAAAAGTTTAAATCTTATTTTTGTTATTGATAAAATATTTTAATACTGACATATACTTAAAATTATGTTAATAATAAAGAACCATTAAGATTTGGTCACAAAATTCTTACATCCAATCAAATCTCAATGATGTGATTAATTCGAAAAACATTTATCTACTAGATCACAAAAGTCTTAGATTTAATTAAAAACTATTTTAATTTTCATCATAAAAATCTTAATATACATATTATGTAAAATATTTTAATGTCAATTAGAGATATATTATATATCATTTAAAAAAAAATTATACATATCATAAAAAATTTAAATTATTTAATTATTTATTTTATTTAATATTCAAAAAACAATTTAAACAATGAAAAATAATATATATTTTATAAATGAGAAAATTTAATCCATCCCAATTCATTTAACTTCAAATAAATCTATACCTTCAAATAAATCTATACTGATTTTTACTTGTAATACAGATGCCCATCAAAAAAAATACATAAAAACAAGATCTTGTGGTCAAATGATGTACACCGTAAGGCGTCAAAAGATTCTTATATACAAACTCCATAAAACATTGAATTTCTCACTCAACCATGTACATGACAAGCGTACGAGAGCTCCTGCAAATTCGTCCTTGCGACTCTCGATACGTGTAGCCTATTCGAAATTCTGCAATCCTGCGATCGCATTTGTCAGTAAGGTCACTAACATCTTCATCACTGAACATCAAGTCTTTCAAATAAGTAGTCTCTACTGGTAATGAAGTTCTGTCGCTCATAGCCGAAGATGGTTAAACTAGCTATCATCCTTAAATCAAACAGCCTGTCATTAAAACAGTCAGAAACGCAAACATTATTGTCATTAAATTGTACGCTCTGAAATGTTGACCTATTAATTCCCACACAAAAATTTAGAGGTCTCTGAAAGTCCCTACGATCCCACACTAATAATGAAGCCTCCACATCTCTGATCATAATACTGTTCAATAGGGATCCACAGTTATTCTCAATATGACTGCCCACAATTGCATAGTCATTGCCCGTCATTTGATTCAGGCACTTCCCCACCTCAATATCCCAAAGACGCACAGTGTTATCAGTTGTACTGGTAAATGCTAAACCCATATTCCATACCATGTCAATCGAAGATACCGCGTCCTCTTGGAGTGAGAATAGCTTCACAATGCTTCTCTTTGGGCTGTCCAAGGCCTTAGCGACATGACTGTCTCCGACTAAATATTTTGAATATTTTTCTAAATTCAATCCAGAATCGCCTTTGCAGCAACTGCAACCATAACCCAAGCTTAAAGACTGCAGCCTATCCCATCCAAATTGAGTTTCAAATGATACAACCCTCCGCCACCGCAATAGCCCAACACAGTTATCTAACAACCACGGTCCCAGCGGTCTCCCTCCTTCACTATCATTCATAAAAAACGAACCCTCTCTGCATTTTTTCTTACATTCAACATTATAAAGAAAATCTGAAGAAAAGATAATGTTACCTTTGCACTTCTGCATAGTATCTCCTACGCTTCTGCATTCTTTTCCCCCACATTCATCAGCTGGGAAGTGCTTATCATGCATAGGAAATCTAATCAAACTTCGAGGCCCATAATCCAACTGCTGATCTGAGGTGCGTGATTCCAATCCCAGTTTCCGAAATCTGAAAGGAGATGGCACAGATCTGGCAGCAGATAATGATGTTGATTTGTCAATGATAAACATCATTTTTGTCCCTAGGAATCCCCATAAGCTAAAGAAAGTAATGAAAAGCAAAGCCATCCAAGTCCAAACACTGGCAGCAACTTTTGCAACACCGATTATTACATAACCCAATAAAGGACTCAACGGCCCAAGATTCTCCATTAGCAAATCCATTATAGTACTCTTTCAACTTTCAGATTGAGGGAAACTATATCTCTGCTTGGTCGGATATGCCTAGCCCTTCTCACCAATGATGTATAAATATATGTTTATCTACTCATCAGCCATTTACGTGGCACGCAGTCGATCAAATTTATCAATGCGGGGACCTGTGGGCAGAATCCGAAGGTAATTAGATGCCAGAAATATGCCGGGTATCACAGTTACAGATGCTTTTAAGGTCAAAGCGCAAAAAGCATCTTTTCGCAATATAATAATATGGTTGTATTTTTCTGCCCTCTATTCGCCAATGCAAGAGAAGGGGTAGATTAATGTACCACTAGATTGTTCCCATTTCTACAGTCATTGGGGATATTCTCTAAATCTGATAATTTGAAATGGGCAATTTTCAGATTTGGAATGTTTTAAAAGTCGAATTCTAATTTATTTAATTATTTTTGAATACATCTAAATTCTAATTTAAGCAACAAACTCTTCAGTTTATTTAAGTAAATATTTATTAAAAATTTAACTCATTTAATTTAATGGATATGAAATTTATATTTTAATCAGAGTTTTATATTATAAATTTAATAATTAAAAAAAATTTAAAAGAAAATAATTAAAATTTCAAATCTAAAAGTAGATCTAAGTCATTTATAGAATGGAATTTCTTCCCAAATAATAATTTTGCATTGTAAATTTAATGGTTAAAAATATGTGCTTTTTTCTTAAAGATTTAAAAGATTGTAATTAAAAGGGAAAATTTAAAAAGTAGATCTAAAAAATAAAGTACACTGAGATGAATCCCTTTTTTCACACATAAAGGATCTCTTACACCAATATGATATATGGCATTGCAGTGAAATAATCAATTTATGGAATGGAATTGCTTCCTAAATAAGAGTTTTGCATTGTAAATTTAATGGTTAAAAACGTGTACTTTTTTCTCAGAGATTTAAAAGATTATAATTAAAAGCGCAAATTTAAATAGTAGATATGAAAACTAAAGTACACTGAGATCAATCCCTTCTTTTATACACAAAGGATCTCTTACACCAATATGATGTATGACATTGTTATAAAAAAATCAAATGTAGAGTGAAAATATATCTCTATATAAATTTTAATAATCAAATCACTATATCAAAATAGCAAATCTAAAAGATAAAGTACACTGAAATAGATCCCTTATTTCACAAACAAAGAATTCCTTGCACCAATATGATATGACACTACAGTGAAAAATCTATGTATCTCTTTATAAAATTTAATAATCAAATCACTATATAGAAATGAATCCGTGCTCAAAAATATCATACACCCACTTCATGTAAAAATTAAAAATAACTTTAAAAATTAAATATTATTAATATTTAAAAAAAAAATTATAATCCTAAAAAGTCGGAGGTGGAAAAGCTGTGTTCATTTCCAAAGCTGGGTTCATTAGCACGTGTGATTAAAGCGGAGGTCTATAAATGGGAAACCTAATTCTTCTGATTGGTACATCTGTGATAGCGTGTAGGATAGGTTTTAAGTTTGATGGATAACAATGAAAATTGAAATACAACCTGTGAAGTTAAACATGATGTCCAAGCTTTTCCACGATGGTATGATATCGAAATTATGTGTTGAACGAGAAGTTCTATCAAATAAAGTATAAACATTTTGAGCTTCATATGATCTATAATTATGACAAATATAATAATTTAAAACAAAAAGTTAAAAATCAATATAACAAAAAGTTAAAAATCAAAAAATTATAAATTTTGATTTTTAAAATATAATTAATAAAAATATACGTGCGATCAAAATAAGATGATTAGTTATTTCGATATTATTAGTTTAGAAGTATTTTACATTAAAGTAGTATTTTTATGACATAGCTATATTTTATATTAATTTATTTTAATTAAAAAAATTACAAATTCCTTTTTAACATTTAATAAATCAGAATCTATAATTAAATTGGTTAAGTTTTTTTTATAAAATTTATGATAAATCTAAAAATAAGTTATTCTTTTAAAAGATTATTATAGATATGTATTTATTTATAATTACATTTGTTTTTTTAAGTATAAATGTTATATATTTGTTAATTGAGTTATTCATTTTATAAATTATTTTATTCTAACATTATTAAATTTTAAAAGAGTAATAAATATTATAATTTGAATGATATAAATTAAATGGGTGATAAATTTAGATAAGCATCAATTTATAGTAAACATTAAAACATTTATTTCATTTTACATATGATTTTGTTAAGATTTATATTATATATATGGAAAAAGATTCTTAACCATGGAGAATTAGTCTCACTTGGCTATGGAGATTTTTAATCTATAATTAGGTTTTTTCACAATACCATGGCTCATCAATAGCACATGCCCTAAAAATCATAACAAATTTCATATGACACTTGTTCATATGATATTTTTTAAATAATCAATTTAATTAGGAGGCATAACATTTGTGTCTAAAATATGATTAATGTGATTCTTCCACTATTGGAAATTCATCTAACTGTAGAATAGTGGCATTCGTTCTACAGCTTTTGTGGAATAATTTTACCCTCCAAAAAAGGTCATTTAATGCCTTAAAATGGTCGTGAAGTTTTCATACCCCAATTCTCCAAATTGGATCCCACCAATAAAACTGATCTTACTAGTTGGTTCCTCCAATTTCCCACTATAAAAGCATCAATATAAATGACAAATAATATATTGATCCAATCCATATCACCTTCACGTTGGACCTACCACTAATAAGTAGGCCAAATATGATGTTGTGATTGGTTTGTTGGCCAATTCCCTTGAATATTGCATTAATCATCTTCCCGTTTATCTCAATTCTCAACTTCTCATAGTCTATTTGAATGAATTTTATCATATGCATAACCTTGGTTTCTTTAGAAAGTGTTTACTAGTTAAACTTCATTTTAATCCTTTGAACTAATTTTGTTTAGACTTGTTATGAGAGGACAAAACATTTCATAGATGACATTGGAAATAACATTCTAGATTGACATTCGACGTGTTTATATATAAGATAACAATTTTCATTCATATCTAATCTACCATGCATCATCATTTATAATTAAAACCATAGATCATTGATCCACATTTTCTTTTAAAAAACTACATCCATAATGTATATGTATCTATCCATCATCCAAGACATGCCCATAACATGCTACATAAAAACAGTGGGGGGAAGAATGCCCATCAAGCCCTAGATAACCATCTCCTCCATCCCCATAAAATGGAGGGTGGAGTGTGTGGCATCCCTTGGTTAATACCTTCCCTAATGTAAGTATTTGAAATGGCTAATAGAGGGACTGTTGGGTGCATATGATATTCTTTCCATGACTACCCCACGTGCGAGGCAACAACGCCCCTTATACGTTGCATTGGGTGCAACAGGGGGCGACAACGCCCCTTGTATGTTGTGTCGGGCACAGCATGGGGCGATAATGGCCCTTGTACGTTGCTTCAAGCGCAACAAGGGGGCAACGCCCCAAGAATTTTTTTTTGGACCCTATATTAGGTGGGCAGACCTACCTATGGTTTTGTGCATGGATTTTACACATGGTTTCGGGCATGTTAGTTTTCTGTCAATGGTATTTTGTAGATCCATTCAAGGGAACTACGCTTATGTTCTAATCCAAGGTTAATGGGTTGGGTTTATGGATGCTTCGGCATGTATATATATGTATTGTAACATTGAAAGTAATATAATGAAAATCAATCTGGTAGTCCCGGTTTTAGGATCCACGGGAAAATATCTGTGTATATTTGTTTTATGTTTTATGTTCTCACCATTGTTTATCTTCTGTTTTTAGAATTCATATGCAAGTAATTTCTGTACGGGGTTAAAACCTATATTTGGTATCAGAGTTGTTTTACATTCAAGGGGATGCCTTTTCTGCTTAGGGTTTTTGCTTGGGCTTGTGGTAGACCTTGTTCAGTGGGAGAATCAAGGGATCGATTCTTGCAGTGAAAGAATATGGCGAGCAGTGGAAATATAGATATCGAGAAATTTAATGGTTAGAGTTTTGAGTTGTGGAAACTCAAGATGGAGGATCTATTGGTGGATAAAGATCAAAGGATAATGGTAGATCGGGCACTAAACCAACAACAATGTTAGTTGAGGATTAGGTGAAGCTGGATCGGAAGGCAAAGAGCACAATACAATTGTGTGTCTCAGATTCAGTATTGTTGAATGTATCAAGGGAAGCTTTGGTGAAGTCTTTATGGGACAAGTAAGGGGCTTTTGCCAATATAAGTCTTTGGTGAATAAATTCTTCCTATAGAAAAAGTTGTATAACCTAAGGATGAAAGATGGAGACTTGGTGACAGAGCATTTGAACACCTTTAATATGGTGGTAAGCCAATTATTATCTTTTTATATTAAAATTTCAGATGAAGGTAAGTGCATCCGTTTGTTGTGTTCTCTACCAGATTCGTGGAATAATCTGGTTGTTGCAATAGGTAGCAATGCAATTGCCTTACAGTTTGATGAAATAGTCTCATCCTTGTTCTTAAAGGAGATGAGAGGGAAAAATATGGAGGGCCAAAATGGTGATGCCTTTTTTGTACGAGGATGGTCCCAGAACATAAACAAAAATAAGTCCTCGAAAGGGAGATCTAAATCTAGAGGGATATTTAAATCTCTAGAAAAACCTGTAAATGTGTGCTAGAAATGTGAAAAGGAAGGGCACTTCAAAAGGGACTATAAATCTAAATCTCCTAAGAAAGGAAAGGGATCTGATGATGCTCCTTCTATAGAGGAGAATACCACCTCAGATGAAGGTGGGGATGTGTACTTGGATTCTTCTTCAAGTACACATGTAGATCATGAGGTATGATTGATTGACTCAGGTGCATCCTTTCACTTCACTCCCCATAGGCAGTGGTTCTGCGAGTATGAGAAATATGATTGTGGTGATGTCTTCTTAGGGGATGACAAGTACGCTAGAATCATTGGCTGCGAAAAAGTCAAGTTGAAGTTGCAAGGTGGAAGGATTACAACACTTCCGGGTGTTTTGTGTATTCTTGCATTGGCCAAAAATCTAATTTCTGTAAACAAGTTGGATGATGCAGGTGTAAAAACAATGTTCGAGAAAGATACCTGCAAGATGGTTCGAGGAGCACTGGTATTGATGCAGGGAGTTTAGACTGGAACTCTATACAAGCTTCAAGGTAGCACTATTATTGATGGGTACAACAGTTCTATGGTTTCTAAAAGTGGAGCAGAAAATCTAGTGGTCTTTAGAGAAAAGACCATGCTATGGCATCGAAGGCTTGGGCATATTGGAGAGAAGGGCCTTTGAATACTTCATGGCAATGGTATAGTAGAAGGTATGTCTAATTGCTCTCTAGATTTTTATTTATGTGAAAATGGTGTATATGGGAAGTAGAATCGGTTGAGTTTCCCCTCTGGTGCTAAGAGGGTGAAACAGATATTAGAGCTCGTGCACAGTGATGTGTTTGGACCTGTGTCGATTTCATCACTAGGTAAGTATGTGTACTTTGTATCATCTATAAAGGACTTCTCAAGGAATACATGGATATATTTCCTTAGGAAGAAACCTGAAGTCTTTGATAGGTTTAAAGAATTTAAGGCTCTGGTGGAAAACCAGATAGAGAAGAAGATAAAAGTGCTGAGGACAAATAACGGTGGAGATTTTTGCAAGAAACAATGAATAGGATGTTGATGGAAAAGGAAAGAAGCATGCTAAGTGGTGCTGGGTTAGGGTAGGAATTCTGAGCAGAGGCAGTGGAGACTGCATGTTACCTGGTCAACAGATCACCTTCATCAGTGTTGGAGGATAAGACTCCACAACAAGTATGGACTGGTAAGAAACCCTCTCTTTCACATCTGAGGGTATTTGGATCTGATGTATATGTGCATGTTACAAAGGAGAAAATAACCAAGTTGGATAGTAAATCTGGAAGGTGCATCTTTATTGGATATGAGGATGGTTTAAAAGGTTATAAGCTTTGGAACCCAAAAACAAGGAACATTGTGTATAGCCGCAATGTGGTGTTCAGAGAGGTGAAATATGTTATTAAACATGAAGTCCTACCAAAGGAACCTGAGAATATAGAGTTTAAGCTAAAGGAGGAAGAATCAAACTCTATAGTAGAAGAGGAATCAGAAGATGAGGAGCCACAAACTCCAACTATGAGAAGATCGGTTCGAGAAAGAAGGAAGCCAGAAAGGTATAAGCTTTTTGCTCAAATTTTGCTACAAAACCACACTTTTAATGCATTTAATCCAAATGAAAAACCATGGGAATCAATTTGTACAACCATGGTATTGTTTCCACGGTTGTTCTTCTTGTTGCAAAACCATGGGTAACAATCTACTGGTTCCATCTAATACAAAACCATTCTGGCTATTACCAATGCAACAACATAGGTTAATATAAAGTATGACTGATTTTGTTATCTTTATTCCCAAAACATAATACACAATGCACACAATAACACGTCTATTTTTCCTATATTTTCCATATATATTAAATAAATGCATACAATTATAAAACGAGGCCTATTCATCTATATTTTCCCTGCATTAAATGATGCATACTATAATATGCCAAGTATATCTCCCATCTTCAATTACATGAAAAAAAATTCCAAAAACATAATACACAATGCACAACAATTGAAAAAAATATTCCCAAAACATAATACACAATGCACACAATAGCACGTCTATTTTTCCCATATTTCATATATATATTAAATAAATGCATACAAATAGAAAACCATGCCTATTCATCTATATTTTACCTGCATTAAATCATGCATATTATAATTTGCCAATTATATCTCCCATCTTCAATTACGGAAAGAGGGAGGAAGTTAATCTCACCTCAAGGTTTACATTTGACTAGTTAAACTGAATTTACTAGAGGAAGAAATATATTGCTTACTAGATTAATCCTGAAGTAAAGCACCTACTTCTTCGTGAACAATAGCACTTCCAGTTGTTTCTTGAATCTCCTAATTGCTTTCCGATAATTCACACTAAGAACCATTGCTTGGTTGACCAGTTTAATTGGGAAACTTTCACACGCTAGAGATTAGGATAAATGGGATGGTGTGGTAAATGAATTTATATGAGCACCTAGCAGATGTTTGGTGCATGGCCACAGCGCATATGAAACCACAATGTCTCCAACTTACATTAGTGGATAATAACAGCTGAACACCAAGCCGTGGTGTTTGGAAATTGAATCAGGAATTTAACACAATGTGAATCCTTTCGACATCCTACAGGTATCGCGTATCCAAAGTCGCAATGCACATGGTAGTTAAGATGATTTTCCATTTGGCAAAGAGACCCTCGACCCCATATATTCTTCATTTGAGCCCTAGAGTAAAAGAAACATAACATTGTTTCCCCTTCCATATTCATTATATTCAGCAAAGTGGTGTTGTCTGAAACCTCTAGACGCTTAGTAAAACTGGTTTTCAGACATTAACCATCAAATCTCTACTGCAGAGCTCGTGAACACATCTCTCATTGAATCAATATTGCACGCTAACTATGCTACCTGACATGCACTCCTGTGTAAACCCACATTACTCAGAGGTTGTAAATTTGATTCCCATTATTTCAATTTGCAGCACAGGTATAAGGTTAACCTCTCAAGAATTTTCTTGATTCCCCCATATATTCTTGAACCAAATCCTTTATCGTGAGCAATCCGGTCAAAAATAGTTCCACAACTATTTCTTTATGCCGCCACAGCTGCAATGTAACTTAACTGTTTTTTGGAGCATGGGAAAAAAATTAATAACATAGAGATATTAAAACCATACTATAAAAAATTAGAAGACACAAACTTACTAATAAGTTTTAGCTACAAGTCGGATTGCATTAGAGAAGATTTCTTTCGGATCAAGATCTAGCAGTATAGTTCTCATGCATTTGAATTACGTTTAATGGAGATTTTAGATATGAGAAAATATAGCAACAAAAACCAAACCTACTTTCTTCCTATGCTGGTCAAATCTTTTGGTGTGGAGAGGTTTAAGCTTGGGATGTTCTTTGGTAGATTGTTTCATTTTAAATTTTAAAAAAGATTAAAGGTAGTACATTTTGTCAAAATTTATCATAAGTTAAGGCATTCCATATAATACTAACTATAATATTAATCCAAAAAAGAAAAAAAAAACCATGGATATCATAATATCATATGATAATATGATATGATGAGTGCATATTTCTCAATGTCAATCAAAATATCATGTCATTTGTGTACATCTCAATGTTAATCAAAATAGTTACCTACCCACAAATAGCTCTAAGTAGCTCTAGCCTCTTTGAAGGCCTTAGCTCTTTGAAGGCCTTATGGTTGCATGGAGAGTTGTAGCCCTGATCTCAGTTTTAAGACCCTCCAATTCGTAAGATAAGTGAATATTTTAGCTCTTGTAATTTGAATGTGTGAAGTGTGTTCAATGTGTTGGCTTCAGGCCTGTAGTGATGATCATTTGATGTTTAACTATGTGTTTTATCCATGAAATTTAAATCGACCTAAATGTTATGACTATAGGCATGTAATATTGTTAATCTTGAACCCAAATATATGGTTTATGTGTGCATTTAAAATGGGAAGGAGACTTCATATTTATTTGTGGAATGTTAATCTCATTGTGGCTTCTTGGGTACTGTATTCTTTATAGTTATTTTTAGAAGTTTTTTTACATGTATTTGTCCCTTAAAAGAGACTTGTAGATCTCTTGAACGAGATCAACTTGTTTCATGTAAATTGTTAAGATCCAAAGGGAACTCGGACCTCTAAGAGGCTGAATTGACAAGTCCCTGTAATGCGTCTTACATTTCAGCCATCAAATACCCAGGAAGGGTAACCGTATTGTAAGTAAGGAGAGATAGCACTAGTGCATGCCTCATAAAAATTTAATGTAAATGGTCAATTTGTGGCACAACTCCAAACTATTAGGGGAGCACCATAGTTGAGCCATAGTTCAATTCTTTCACAAATGGTTCACAATGCGATGACAGGCGGAAAATCTAGTATTATAACCATTGGCATTTTTATTTTATTTCTTACTCCATGACTTTATTGTTGACCCAAATTCTCAACAAGAATAACCCCTAAGATCTTGTTTCGAGAAGGAGAAATCCCCGTCAAATGTCATGCTTGGACTACATCATACTTTGTAAATATCATAGAAAATACTCTTGCAGGAAACAACTTGGTGGCAAGGTATTTACCTTCGATAATGGCTCTCAATGAGAACCGAACTTGGAAGAAATGCGACATGAACTATCTTGATAGAAGGAGAAGTTCTCAGCGATATGGTTTTTGATGAGAATTGATCTCAGAGGAACTCCTCCATGGAAGGAGGATCTCAATGGTAAAGGAGATCTCGATAGTATAGTTCTTGACAACAAATTATCTCGAAGGAAACTCCTTAGTGGAAAGTGTTGAATGAAGTGTAACTAGGTTCGGTCTTCATAAATGTAAGTTTGACTTTTGTATTTATTCAAGAAAAGATAAATTATTTTTATCATATTTGTTAATGAGTTTCTTGCTCATTGAATTAGGTCAAGCACATGTTTAAGTGCTTCTAGGAAGTCAAGAGTCAATGTCTCTATGTAAGACCCTTTGAGGGCATGTTGCACTATGTATAGAATAATATAAAGGTTAAAGGAATACCTCCAAGCAAAGTCCAAGTCCTCTCCAAATGAAGCAAAATGAAGAAAATAGTGAAGATATGGTGAAGTTGGCTTGATGACGGAAAGTCGGCCTAATGTCAGCATAGAGGAGGGACAGTCCTCTATATATAGAGGTTGTCCACTCCCTCATAAAACACATAACACAAGCTCTGAAATCAACAAAGGTGGAAGTAGAGAAAGAGAAGGGAAAATGCAAGTCTAAGGGTCTCCAAGACAAGCGAAGAAAGGAGGAAGAATACCGAAGTGTAGGGGACTATTTATAGGGCTAGAAAAAATCACACGTGCAAGGAGGAGGAGGATAGATTATGGATATAACAACAGTAACACTTTAGTGCAAGATTCGTTGGTATTTGGGCTAGATATTAGGCCTACAAGGCCTTCGAAGTCAAGTGAAGAAGTTTCTCTCTCTAGAAAAGGTGAAATGGCCCTAACTCACTAAGGGTACCCTCCACATGTAAGAAAACTAGGGCAACAAAACATCGGTACAGTCATACAACCATATCTGAAGAAGGATCCCGTTTGGTGAACAAAAGAAGAAGTCTACTTGAGCAAAGAATAGAAGAGGAACGTCTCATCTAGAAGGCTCACTCAAGGAAGGTCTAGACAAGAAAAAAAGGAGGACGAAGTGCTGGTGAGAAATAGTTTGAAAGAAGGAAGTCTATGTACCGAGGAAAAAAGTGCAAAAAAGAGGAGAGGACTTGACTTGTGCTTGGAGGACATCCTAGTCAAGGTTCTAGGGTTTGGCAGTGATCAATAAGAAGTTTCAATAAGAGAAACTTACCAAAGGGTTTTGCTCTCTAAGAGAGAGAGGTTTTGGCCCTGACAGAGAGCCAACATTTGTGTTCTTGTCTTTATGTTTTGGGTAGCAGTTTGATGAGACACACACACTAATAATAAGAAGAAGATCAAGCTAAGATAATTGTAAAAATTCTTCACAAATTGTTATCAAGCAATGAAGAATCCTAACAAACGTCAGTTCCCTTAATTCTTCAACATGGTATTAGAGCTAAGGTGACACATCAAGGAAAGGGAAACTCAAGTACACTCATCAAGGAAAGGACATCTACAAATGTTGGAGCATCAAGCCAAATCTACTCAAGGAAAATAAGGCCTACCATCCATCATTCATCAACAAAGACTACAAAGAAAGAAGAAGAGCCTTACATAAAGGCACCTACAAAGAAGAGCAGATCAAGAAAGGACCTACACCATAAGCCAAGCCATCAATCAAGCCTCCTTGAAGCAAGTCCACTTGGAGAAGGCAACTTTAAGAACATCAAGATCCTAGAAAGTCAAGCCAACAAGTCTTCAAGGAGAAAGCAAATCCACTACATCTCAAAATCTATCAAGTAAGTATATGTTCCATTCTAAATATACATCAATGCATTTTTGCAAGGAAAACAATGAATTGGTAGGTACCAATAACTTTCTTGCATGTAAGAAGAGGATTTATTTGCTTCTCAAGGAGAATGAACTCCTAGAAGGATGAGATAAGAGCTCAAAGGATTCTAATAGAATAAATCAAAGACTCTCTCATTCCTTATGTCTCCAAATTTGAAACATCAAAATAAATTTATGATAAGCTAGTAGAGTTATTCTTAGTGTCCACAGCCGGAGAAGTGATATCTCTAAGAAATGAGTTGTACAAGATGAAGATATCAAAGGAAGGAATAGATCCCTACTTCATTAAGATCTCTAAGATGAGGGATCAACTTCAAGAGATTGGGGAAGTCATGTCTGATAGAGAAATGACAATTGTAGTACTCAATGCTCTACCTGAGGATTGGGGCAACTTCACATCAAGCATATATTCCAAGAAGGAAGCAACCACACTCAGTGAAACATGGTCTCTATACAAGACAAAGGAAACCAAACTTAAAGCAAAGGAAGACGTATGATCAAAGGAGCAAGCATTTGCTACCATGGCCAAGAGAAAAGGAAAATTTGGTGAATTTGGTCCATGAAGAACAAACAACAAAGACATGTCCAAAATCCAATGCTATGGATACAAATAATATGGACACTACAAAAGGAATTGTCCTAAGCTTAAGAAGGACAAGAACAACAAAAGAAAAAGGGAGGAAGCTCACATGACTCAAGAGGTGAAAGAAGAAGAAAATAAGCAAAAGAAGGAAGATTTTCCGTATCTCTTCTATGACTAAGTCAAACTCTTTACTTAAAGTCTTCTTTAAAGGTTTCAAGTAGGATAGGAGCATGTAGGAATAAAATAAAATTTCATGGCTACAAACATATTCTATAATCTAGAAGCATGAAGTACATAGAGTTATAGATACTCATGTAGAAGTAGTATTTATAATGAGAACAAAATGGATAGTTAGAAATATCTTCTAGAATATAGGGGCGTGATAGAGATAGCTCAAGATATTCACGTAGAAGATACATACCTAGTATAGGACCTCATCCACGATGAAAGACGATTGATCATGATTAAAAATCTTAGAAGATCTTCATCATCAAAAGAAAATAAACATTTGAAAGACAAGGGTTGGAATCTTCAAAAGAAGGTTCCTAAACGAAAGGAGATTTCGTGGGAAGTCCCATTCATGGGATTCAAGAAAAGGATGATGTGTGGGCAAGCTAAGATGAAGCAAGAAGGGCCACACCATGAACACTCAAATAAAGTCTAGATGATTAAAGGAGAATCAAGATGAGGTATGTATGCATCAAAGTTTAGTCATGTTATCATATGTATATTATTGAATCATGAGAATAGTTCTATAACATGATCAAGTATGAAAGAATATCTTTCACCAAGGACATGCTAGAAGGCATGTGCTATAATTAAATGAAGGTAAACAGAAGGATATGCTCACATAAAGAGTATAAGATTGTTGACTAAGAGGCAAGAAGAAATGATGAATAGTCCAGGAAGTAAGCAATGAAGAGGTGCTTTCACAAGGAGGATAAGATGGTTGACCAATCTATCCAAGAAGAAGCAAATGAAGAAAGATATCAAGCATGTGAATAACACCATGATCACCAAGAATCACTATCTGACAAGATACTTTGAAAATATCTCCCAGAAGAAGGAAGGATAACTTTGACAAAGGAAGGAAGGACCCCTAACACCTATGAAGGCCTTGGAGATATAAAAGATGCAGATAACTGATTCTACTCTACGAAGATGTCATGATAAAGAAAGACATCCAATAAAACTTAATGTTGAAGTAATATTAGGATGAATTCATGAAGGGATACTAGGTCAAAGCATGTAAACAAGCAAGTACAACGAAGCATCCATGAGAAGAGTGTTCTGAAACATGGATAGGTAACAAAGGAGTAGCCAAATGACATTAAAAAATGATGTATGACAAGAAAGCCACTTTCCACAAAGGAAGCAATTACATAAAAAATCAGGAAGTAAAGTGATTGATGGATGGTGCCCTACCTCGAAGAAGTTAGAGCAAATACTTCATGAGATCAAAGAAAGGAAGGAGATCAAACAGCTAAAGGACCCATGAAGAAGAAGTTGTTGATGAATGAAAGAGTCCCTAGTTAAGTGGGAGCTTTGACAAGTCCCTGATCAAGAGGGAGTTTTGGATCACCCCTGATTGCAAAGGAGTGACAATTGTGTTTTTCCATTTCATGGGTCATGCACTAAACTAGGACTAATAGTCGTAAGTCTAGATGAAGGCCATGAATGGGAATGTAGACACAAGATAGCCACAACATTATTTTCTTCACTTGAGGAATAGAATGGGAGGATTGGGTAATCATCTGGCATTCGATACTCTTTGAGGATGTGTAGGGTATCCAAGATAAGAGTAGGCAATAGGACTGATATTATTCTTTGAGGGTTGTGAATCCAAGACAAGAATAGTCCTAGAAGGTCATACTCAGTGAACACCTGGGTGGGTATGTACCTTGACAGATAATGACTAAGGTGTCTATAAGTAATTAGTCTCGCCAACATTGTTCTTTGATATATTGAGAGATAAAGTTGTCAGTCAAGGCCTTGCTATGGAAATAATGTTGGTTATTATGATGCTATAACAGATAGATTGCAAATCCAGTTTGTCTTATGTGAATTCTTTAGTATTGAAATGTAGCCAAACACCTTGTAATGTTGTATGAATACCTCCATAGTTAAGAGGGAGTGTTGAAGGAAGTGTAACTAGGTTCATTCTTCATAAATGTAAGTTTGACTTTTGTATTTATTCAAGAAAAGAGAAATTATTTTTATGATATTTGTCAATGCGTTTCTTGCTCCTTGAATTAGGTCAAGCACATGTTTAAGTGCTTCTAGTGATCCGGACTTAAATAGGAATGCAACAAATTACAGAGATAACCATAAACACATATATGCAACAGAAATAATACTTCATTTCATTAATGTAAAATACTAAAATATGCTTACAAACAGTAATGGAAATAAACCAGCTAGGGCAATGGAGCTTATCCCTGAGAAGAGATGGGCACTACATGCCTCTGAACTGTGTTACAATGAGGCTCGAAGGCCTATTTATTGTTGAGAAAAAATGGAAAACCCTTCACATCCCAAAACCTAACCCTAGAAGATGAAACGCCAAATTGTGGGCCCCGTTTGGGTAAATTGGTAATCAATTTCCCGGGGTCGTAACTTTGGCATGCGTTCTCTATTTGACGCATACAATAGCTCGTTTAGAAAGATCTATCTGAGCACTACCACTTTGGGAAGGGAAACATCAGTCCATGGACCCATGTTGCCCCCAGATTTCCCAAAAAACGTCGTTTAGGGCCTCAAAACGACTCCGGAAGTTCAAGACCTAAAAAACTGCTAAAAATAGTAAACTATGCTACAATTTAGGAAACGGAAAAAGCCAAAAGAGATAGTTGTGGGGGTCCAAATGGGATAGGTGGGTGGCCACCAACATCCACCTGGATCATTCCTCCCCGCTTAGGAAGCAATGGTCCCCATTGCATTGAGTTCCTCCCTGAGATGAGGAAGCTTCTACTGATCTAGGTCTCTGGTGAGCTGTTCTGCAATCTCTG
This sequence comes from Pinus taeda, assembly GCA_000404065.3. NCBI lineage: Eukaryota > Viridiplantae > Streptophyta > Pinopsida > Pinales > Pinaceae > Pinus > Pinus taeda. The sequence continues at coordinate 19,437 of APFE031435066.1, forward strand.
ATGTGTCCAGAAATGGTGGGAAGCATGGTCGACGATGGTCCACATCGAACACTCGGTGCAAGGCAAGGGATGGAGGAATGTTGTGCTTCAACGCATTGTTGCCCGTAGCCTTGGTACTAGTGTAAGGACCATGTCGGAGTCACTTGAGTTTCTGATAGGTTTTGGTAAGGCATTCTCTCTGCAGATGTAACCAAACTTTGTTGCCCACCTGAAACTTGTGTGGTACCCCTGTGGGTGAGGAGAATTTGTTCCTATGTCTTGTCATGACCGTATCCCTTTGCTGCTGCTGCTGCATGGAGGAACCCTTCGCGGGGGTCATGGATGTGGTGACAATCTTCCCCTTACTTTGGGAGTGAACCAGATAGATGAATTTCCTGGTCTAGGAGATGAGCTTTCTTCCTTTCTTAGCAGTGATCAAAGATGTGGTGGTAGGTGGGGCTACCTCCAGTATCCTGTATAATTAATTATTCAAAGAAATAATGACAACGTGAGGCCTTGACTCATACAAAGCATGTCGCCTCCAAAAGTATGGTTGGCCTAATAATACATCACAAACATCCAAAGGTGTAACATCACACAATACCTCGTCTATGAAGGGCTTGATGCTGTAGGGAAGGTGACACTGCTGGTGAACTTTGAGATCTCGTCCTTCGTGAAGCCACCCGATATTGTACGACTGCAGGTGTGGTGTAGTCGGTAGGCCCAACCGCTTCATGACCTCTGTTGAAACGAGGTTCTTTTGGCTGCCACTGTCGACAATGAATTGCAGCGACGAACCCTTCACCCACATCTGTGAGTGGAAAAGACGCTCCCCTTCCTCTAGATTTTCGGGCTCATTTTTTTGGATCTTGGCAGTGGAAACAGTGGCACTGGGATCCGCATCAATGATTTGCTTCCCTTTACCATTCCCCTTGTCAGGTTCTGGCTCAGGGTCGGAACATGCATCTGATTCGGAAGCCTTCAACTCGGCCACCAACGACTGCTTGGTCAGACACTCACTTGTGTTATGAGTGGGACTCTTGTGGAACTCACACCACTTTCATGTGTCCTTCTTCGGCTTTGTGGTGTTGTTCTTTTCTTGCGGCTTCAACGGGTTCTCTTGGATCACCCCACCTTGGCTTTGTCCTTTGGGCTTCGGATTTGTAGATCCAAAGTCTCGCTTTTTCTGTTTGAACTTTTGCTCGATTTTGACAGCATATCGGTACGCCGTGCCGAGCGAGGAGATGTTCGAGAACTCCATCTCTTCCTGGATGTATCTATATAGGTAGCCACAATATTTGAGTACCAGATGCAGCTCAGAATCTTTGATACCCAACTATGTGCGAAGGGTATGAAAAATGTTTGTGAACTCTGGCACATCTTGGTCTCATCCCTGCCGCAGTGTGGTCCTTTTGATGTATTTGTCCTCATAGCTTTTGACAGGGTAGTATTGCTCCTTGATGGCATTCCGAAAGTCATTCCAAGTGGGTGCGGCTGAAAATAGTGAGCCTGTACTTTCATCCTTCTGCTCGCAGTAGGTTTCCCACCAGTCCTTGACGTGGGGGATTGCTTTGAGAAGAGCGAAAACAATCTTTTCCCGACTTGAAAATTCATGAACTGAAAAATACCCTTCTAGCAGATTTAACCATTTATCTACCGCATCTGCATCTATTTGACCCTCAAATATGGGGATTTCAAAATTAACTTGTACCTTAAAGGGCGTGGAGTTCCCAGTGTAGCTATTGGAAGCCAATGCATCGCTTCTGGGTAGCCGCTGAAGGATCTGGGCAAAGTTGTCCATCATTGCATTCCTTTGTCACTCGAGGGCTTCTTCGAGCAAGATTTTGATAGGATCTCCTGCCCCCTCGTCTTTCTTCTCATCCACCATGGGAGGCCATCTAGATTTGCGAGGCTGGTCTTGCAAAGGTTCGACCAGTTCAAGCCCTAACTCCTTATATCCCGACCTCGTTGGGGACATGCAAAGAAAAATAGAGAAAAAAAAGCAGACCGCTCTGATACCACTGATCCGGACTTAAACAGGAACGCAACAAATTACATAGATAACCATAAACACAGATATGCAGTGGAAATAATACTTCATTTCATTAATGTAAAATACTGAAATATGCTTACAAACATTAATGGAATTAAACCAGCTAGGGCAATGGTAGCTTATCCCTGAGAAGAGATGTGGCAGATACATGTCTCTGAACTGTGTTACAATAAGGCTCTAAGGCCTATTTATTGTTGAGAAACAGTGGAAAATCCTTCACATCCCAAAACCTAACCCTAGAATATGAAACGCCAAATTGTGGGCCCCGTTTGGGTAAAATGGTACATCAATTTCCCTGGGTTGTAACTTTGGCATACAAACTCTGTTTGACACGTACGATAGCTCGTTAGAAAGATCTATCTAAGCACTACCACTATGGGAAGGAAAACATAGGTCCATGGACCCATGTTGCCCCCATATTTCCCAAAAAACATCGTTTAGGGCCTCAAAACGACTCCGGAAGTTTAGGACCTGAAAAAACTACTAAAAATAGTAAATTGTGCTACAATTTAGGAAAATGAAAAAGCTGAAAGAGATAGTTGTGGGTGTCCAAATGGGATATGTGGGTGGCCACCAACATCCACCTGGATCATCTAGGCAGTCAAGAGTCAATGTATTTATGTAAGACCCTTTAAGGGCATGCTACACTATGTATTAAATAGTATAAAGGTCAAAGGAATACCTCCAAGAAAAGTCCAAGTCCTCTCCATGCAACAAAGTCATCTAAATGAAGAAAAACGAAGAAAATAATGATGATATGGTCAATTCGGCTTGAAGACAGAATGCAAGCCTAATGTTGACCTAGAGGAGGGACAGTCCTCTATATATAGAGCCTATCCACTCCCTCAAAAAACACACAAAGCAAGCTTTGAAATTAGTGAAGGTGGAAGTAGAGAAAGTGAAGAGAAAGGGCAAGTCTAAGGGTCTCCAAGAAAAGTGAGGAAAGGAGGAAGAATACTAAAGTGTAGGGGACTACTTCTAGGGCTAGAAATAGTCACACATGTGAGGAGAAGGAGGAAAGATTGTGGATATAATAGCAATAACACTTCAATGCAAGATTCATTGGTATTTGGGCTTGATATTAGGCCTACAAGGCCTCCCAAGTCAAGCGAAGAAGTCTCTCTCTCTAGCAAAGGTGAAAGGACCCTAATTCACTAAGGGTACACTCCACATGTGAGAAAACTAGGGCAACAGAACAACAGTACAGTCATACACCCATATCTGAAGAAGGATCCCATTTGGTGAACAAAAGAAGAAATCTACTTGAGCAAAGAATAGAAGAGGAATGTCTCGTCTAGAAGGCTCACTCAAGGAAGGTCTAGACAAGAAAAAAAGGAGGACGAAGTGCTGGGGAGAAATAGTCCAAAAGAAGGAAGTCTATGTACCGAGGAACAAAGTGCAAAAAAGAGGAGAGGACTTGACTTGTGCTCGGAGGACATCCTAGTCAAGGGTCTAGGGTTTGGCAGTGATCAATAAGAAGTTTCAATAAGAGAAACTTACCAAAGGGTTTTCCTCTCTATGAGAGAGAGGTTTTGACCCTGACAGAGAGCCAACATTTGTGTTCTTGTCTTTCTGTTTTGGGTAGCATTTTGATCACACACACTAATAATAAGAAGAATATTAAGCTAAGATAACTGTAAAAGTTCTTCACAAATTGTTATCAAGCAATGAAGAATCCTAACAAACGTCAGTGCCCTTAATTCTTCAACATGGTATTAGAGCTAAGGTGACACATCAAGGAAAGGGAAACTCAAGAACACTCATCAAGGAAAGGACATCTACAAAGGTTGAAGCATCAAGCCAAATCTACTCAAGGAAAATAAGGCCTACCATCTATCATTCATCAACAAAGACTACAAAGAAAGAAGAAGAGCCTTACGTAAAGTCACCTACAAAGAAGAGTAGATCAAGAAAGGACCTACACCACAAGCCAAGCCATCAATCAAGCCTACTTGAAGCAAGTCCACTTGGAGAAGGCAACTTTAAGAACATCAAGATCCTAGAAAATCAAGCCAACAAGTCTTCAAGGAGAAAGCAAATCCCCTACATCTCAAAATCTATCAAGTAAGTATATGTTCCATTATAAATATACATCAATGTATTTTTGCAAGGAAAACAATGAATTGGTAGGTACCAATAACTTTCTTGCATGTAAGAAGAGGATTTATTTGCTTCTCAAGGAGAATGAACTCCTAGAACATGTAAAAGGAAATATCACTATCCCTGTTAAGGAACAAAATCAATCCTTATCCAAGTATAATAAGGATGATATAAGATCTCAAAGGATTCTAATAGAATAAATCAAGGACTCTCTCATTCCTTATGTCTCCAAATTTGAAACATCAAAATAAATTTATGATAAGCTAGTAGAATTATTCTCAGTATCCACAGCCAGAGAAGTGATATCTCTGAGAAATGAGTTGTACAAGATGAAGATATCAAAGGAAGGAATAGATCCCTACTTCATGAAGATCTCTGAGATGAGGGATCAACTTCAAGAGCTTCGGGAAGTCATGTGTGATAGAGAAATGACAATTGTAGTACTCAATGCCCTACTTGAGGTTTGGGGCAACTTCACATCAAGCATATATTCCAAGAAGGAAGCAACCACACTCAACGAAACGTGTTCTCGATGCAAGATAGAGGAAACCAAACTTAAAGAAAAGGAAGACGTGGGATCAAAGGAGCAAGCATTTGCTACCATGGCCAAGAGAACAGGAAAATTTGGCAAATTTGGTCCACGAAGAACAAACAACAAAGACATGTCCAAAATCCAATGTTATGGATGCCAATAATATGGACACTACAAAAGGAATTGTCCTAAGCTTAAGAAGGACAAGAACAACAAAAGAAAAAGGGAGGAAGCTCACATCACTCAAGAGGTGAAAGAAGAAGAAAATAAGCAAAAGAAGGAATATCTTCTGTATCTCTTCTATGACTAAATCAAAATCTTTACTTAAAGTATTCTTTAAAGGCTTTGAGTAGGATAGGAGCATGTAGGAATGAAATAAAATTTCATGGCTACAAACATCTTCTAGAATCTAGAAGCATGAAGTACATAAAGTTATAGATACTCATTTAGAAGTAGTATTTATAATGAGAACAAAATGCATGGTTAGAAATATCTTCTAGAATATAGTGTCGTGATAGAGATAGCTCAAGATATTCATGTAGAAGGAACATACCTAGTATAGGACCTCATCCATGATGAAAGACGATTGATCATGATTAAAAATCTTAGAAGATCTTCATCATCAAAAGAAAATAAACATTTGAAAGACAAGGGTCTTTAAGATCCTAGGATGGAATCTTCAAAAGAAGGTTCCTAAACGAAAGGAGATGTCTCATTGGGAAGTCCCATTCATGGGATTCAAGAATAGGATGATGTGTGGGCAAGCTAAGATGAAGCAAGAAGGGCCACATCATGAACAATCAAATAAATTCTGGATGATCAAAGGAGAATCAAGATGAGGTATGTATGCATCAAAGTTTAGTCATGTTATCATATGTATATTATTGAATCATGAGAATAGTTCTATAACATGATCAAGTATGAAAGAATATCTTTCACCAAGGACATGCTCAAAGGCATGTACTACAATTAAATGAAGGTAAACAGAAGGATATGCTCACATAAAGAGTATAAGATTGTTGACTAAGAGGCAAGAAGGAATGATGAATAGTCCAGGAAGTAAGCAATGAAGAGGTTCTTTCACAAGGAGCATAAGATGGTTGACCAATGTATCCAAGAAGAAGCAAACAAAGAAAGATATCAAGCATGTGAATAACACCATGATCACCGAGAATCACTATCTGACAAGATAATTTGAAAATACCTCCCAGAAGAAGGAAGGATAACTTTGACAAAGGAAGGAAGGACACCTAACACCTATGAAGGCCTTGAAGATATCAAATATGCAGATAACTGATTCTATTCTATGAAGATGTCATGATAAATAAATACATCCAATAAAACTTAATGTTGAAGTAATATTAAGGTGAAGTCATGAAGGGCTACTAGGTCAAATCATGTAAACAAGCAAGTACAACGAAGCATCCATGAGAAGATTATTTCGAAGCATGCATAGGTAACAAAGGAGTAGCCAGATGACAAGAAAAACAGATGTATGAAAAGAAAGCCACTTTCCGCGAAGGAAGCAATGACATGAAAAATCAGGAAGTAAAGTGATCGATGGATGATGCCCTACCTCGAAGAATTTCGAACAAATACTTCATGAGATCAAAGAAAGGAAGGAGATCAAGCAAATAAAGGACCCATGAAGAAGAAGTTGTTGATGAATGAAAGAATCCCTATTTAAGAGGGAGCTTTGACAAGTCCCTGATCAAGAGGTAGTTTTTGATCACCCCTGGTTGCAAAGGAGTGACAATTATGTTTTTCCATTTCATGGGTCATGCACTAAACCAAGACTAATAGTCGTAAGTCTAGATGAAGGCCATGAATGGGAATGTAGACACACGATAGACATAACATTATTTTCTTCACTTAAGGAGAAGGAATGGGAGGATTGGGTAATCATCTGGCATTTGATACTCTTTAAGGATGTGTAGGGTATCCAAGATAAGAGCAGGCAAGAGGACTAATATTATTCTTTGAGGGCTGTGAACCCAAGACAAGAATAGTCCTAGAAGGTCATACTCAGTGAACACCCGGGTGGGTATATACCTTGAGAGACAATGACTAAGGTGTCTATAAGTCATTGGTATTGCCAACATTTTTCTTTGATATATTGAGAGATAAAGTTGTCAGTCAAGGCCTTGTTGTGGAAACAATGTTGTTTATTATGATGCCATAACAGATAGATTGCAAATCCGGTTTGTCTTATGTGAATTCTTTAGTATTGAAATGTAGCCAAACACCTTGTAATGTTGTATGAATACCTCCCTAGTTAAATGGGAGTGTTGAAGGAAGTGTAACTAGGTTCATTCTTCATAAATGTAAGTTTAACTTTTGTATTTATTCAAGAAAAGAGAAATTATTTTTATGATATTTGTCAATGTGTTTCTTGCTCATTGAATTAGGTTAAGCACATGTTTAAGTGCTTCTAGGCGGTCAAGGGTCAATGTATTTATGTAATACCCTTTGAGGGCATGTTACACTATGTATAAAATAGTATAAATGTCAAAGGAATACCTCCAAGAAAAGTCTAAGTCCTCCCTATGCAGAAAAGTCATCCAAATGAAGAAAAATGAAGAAAATAACGATGATATGGTCAATTCGGCTTGAAGACAGAATGCCAGCCTAATGTCGACCTAGAGGAGGGACAATCCTCTATATATAGAGCCTATCCACTCCCTCGAAAAACACACAAAGAAAGCTTTGAAATCAGCAAAGGTGGAAGTAGAGAAAGTGAAGGGAAAGGGCAAGTCTAAGGGTCTCCAAGACAAGTGAGGAAAGGAGGAAGAATACTAAAGTGTAGGGGACTACTTCTAGGGCTAGAAATAGTCGCACATGTGAGGGGAAGGAGGAAAGATTGTGGATATAATAGCAATAACACTTCAATGCAAGATTCGTTGGTATTTGGGCTTGATATTAGGCCTACAAGGCCTCCCAAGTCAAGCGAAGAAGTCTCTCTCTCTAGCAAAGGTGAAAGGACCCTAATTCACTAATTGTACACTCCACATGTGAGAAAACTAGGGCAATAGAACAACAATACAGTCATACACCCATATCTGAAGAAGGATCCCGTTTGGTGAACAAAAGAAGAAGTCTACTTGAGCAAAGAATAGAAGAGGAACGTCTCATCTAGAAGGCTCACTCAACTAAGGTCTAGACAAGAAACAAAGAAGGAGGATGAAGTGTTGGGAAGAAAAGTGTCAGAAGAAGGAAGCCTATGTGCTGGGGAAGAAAGTGCAAAAAAGAGGAGAGGCCTTGACTTGTGCTTGGAGGACATCCTAGTCAAGGGTTTGGAAATGATCAATAAGAAGTTTCAATAAGAGAAACTTACCAAAGGGTTTTCCTCTCTAAGAGAGGGAGGTTTTGGCGCTGGCAGAGCACCAACATTTTTGTTCTTGTCTTTATTATTTTGGTATAAGTTTGATGAAACACACACACTAATAATAAGAAGAAGATCAAGCTAATATAATTGTAAAAGTGTTTCACAAATTGTTATCAAGCAGTGAAGAATCCTAACAAACGTCACTGCCCTTAATTTGTCAACAAAAAGGGCATTAGCGGAGGATGATTCTCGATGAGAAATTAGTTACGAGATGTCATAGCATGGGAGGGACCCTCACCACTAGCCCTTAAGTGTGGCATGTGTTTTGCAATGGATCCTTGTGGGTTGCAGTGGGTTAAGGAAATACTTCCAAGAATGGGTTGGAAACAAGTGCATCGATGCTAAGTGGCATGGGAGATGGCAGGGATAATCAAGTGGGCACCGCGAGGGTACCACATGGCAGATTGATGATGTGGCACTTACTGATTGAATCTTTAAATGGTCATCTCTCAATTTGGGGGTCAGATTGGGCGAATTTTATATCATTGGAATTGTCTCAACCAGACGAATGCAATGGATTCAACCATTAGATATTTTGAGTAAGTAGAAAAAGGTTGAAATTTTTAGGCCCCATTTCCATTATGGCACTGTGGATATTGTGTCAACATAGTAACCATCTCCTTCTAACCTGTGTCTCAGTGGGAATTAGGAGGGGGTGTTGTTACATAGCAGTATCATGGAATACAAGTTCAACACTTGGATTGTATGGGTTCTATCATGGTTGAATAAGTTGGTACTATGTTATAAGGTTAACAGAGCAAGGGGTTTCATATTGATTTTTATAAAATTAATAAAATGAATGTTTAGGTATTAAAATTTGGTGTGTGATTGATTGATTACATGAATGACTGATATGATTGCCTTATGGTTGTGTGAACTAACAGTTTGTGTTGGATGATATATGTGTTACCATGCATGCATATATGTAGTAGCACTAATGATTTGATGTTTGGCTAACATGAATGGTTGTTTCATCTAGCTCTATCATAACAACTCCACCAAACACATCACCAATAGAAAAGGATTGTGAGAAGCAAGGGAATAAGTAGTAGGACAGTTCAATACAATTCTCACTTGTCACAATATGGGTGTGAAGAAGCTTTAGTGGAGAATAGGGGAGGAGAAAACTCTCCTGATTTGATGGATACATTGAAGAGCCTAAGGGTCGAGTTTAGAAGTTGTAAGGAAGATAATGAAAGTTTGGTAAGGGCTCAGGAATGGAATTGAGGTAAATGCAATTATCCTGCAAAGCCTATCAAAATTGCGGAGATATAAGCAACATCGGTTGGGGGCTAGTCATAGAGAGAGTTAGATCCCTTTGGAATCATAAGAGAGAAAAAGTGGGGTAGATGGTAGTGGGTCCAAGAAGAGACATAGTCGAGAAAGTTAATACACCATGAGAGGGAATACACCATTGAGTACCCCAGAGAAAAGAACTAGCACCTATGGGCATAGTTCTAGTCCTTCTAAGAGGAATCAATAGTATCATCATCATCATTAGAGAAAGAGAAAAAGTGAATATATGACAAAGAATATTAAGAAGGCCAAACCACCCATATTCGATGGAGAAAAGAGGAAACATGAAGATGCACAAGCATAGTTGTTGTGGATGAAGATTCAATTCTTTAGAATTGACAACTATTTGAGAACATGAAATCAAAATTAGCCACCTATAGTTTGAAGGGAAAAGAAAAGATTTGCTGGGAAGACTTAAAGAATGTCAAGGGAATAATAGAAGAGGAGTTTTCATGGAGGAATTCTGAAGATTATTTCAGGAGCAAGTATCTGCCTGAGAGATACTTCGACAACAACACAAAGGAATTTTATGAGCTCAGAATGGGACAAATGTTAGATGAGGAGTATATCACCAAGTTTTTGGAATTGTTGAGGTATGTTCCTTACCTTAAAGAGGAAAATGCAAAGATTCAAAGGCATATCAGTGGATTTCGACCATCCTTCAAGGATAGGATTGAGTTTGATGAGCCCAAAACATTGGAGGATGTAATCAGGAAGTTGAAACACTATTACAAGCAATCCAATTGCAAGTCTGAGTTCAAATATGAGTGGAGGTATAAAAGAAATGCCAATTTTAAAGAAAAAAGGCAGAGTGTAGTTATGTAATCACATGCATCTCCTTCCACTCAAGACGGCCAATGAAGATTCAATGCTATTGGTAAATCTTGTTCTAAAACTTTAGGAAAAATCCATATAGGTGTTGGATATGTGGAGAAAATCATCTAAGAAAAGTCTGCCCACAACACAAGCATGTTGGACTAAAAGTATACAACACAAAGGAAGTGCAGACTATAGTATATGTGGCATGAAGTATGCCCATGATCTAAAAACAATGGACAATGGGAAAGAAGATCAATAGGCTTCCATTATTGAAATGGAAGGAAACTTGATTTTCAATCAAACTATTTTTGTTTTGATTGACCTTGGTTCTAATTATAGCTACGTTAACTCTCAGCTTGTGAGATAATGTCAATAAAAAAAAGAACCACATGAGGAATCCTTGCTAGTTCAATTAGCCACAGGAATGAAGGAGAGGGTAGATTATTGGGTGAAGGCTTTCCCATTCAAATTAAATGGAATTCCCATTGTGGTAGACCTTACTATGCTACCACTAAGAGCATACAACATATTGTTGGAATGGATTGGATGTACAAGCATCACACCAAGGTAGATTGTTTTGAGATGTCAATCCAATGCCTAGATGACCATGGAGAAAGAAAGGTATTGCAAGGGTAGTTAAATCCTACTTTTGTGAGGTTAATCATAGCCATGCAAGCCATGAAAAATAGTAGGAAGGGATGCATTTTATTTGTTGTGCAAGTTTCCAACAATGAAAAAGGAACTACCAACGTTGAGCTTAATGACAATGACATATTAACCAAATATCTTGTCCTGAAGAAGTTCAAGATGTCATTTTAGAGGAAACCCCTGGATTACCTTCTCACAGAGAGGTCGATTTCTCTATTGAATTGAGGCCTGGAGAAAATCTAGCATCAAATGCACCATATCGAATGAGTACTTCAAAGTTGGTTGAGCTAAAGCTATAACTCAAGGACATGCTTGATAAGGGTTATATAAGGCCAAGAGTGTTCCCATGGGGGCTCTAGTGTTATTTTTTAACAAAAAGGATGGCATAGTTAGGATAAGTATCGACTATTGACAACTAAACAAGATGACCATGAAGAATCGATACCCTTTAGTAAGGATCGATGACTTGTTCGAGCAATTAAGAGGAGCAACAATCTTTTCCAAGATCGATCTAAGGTTAGGGTATCATCAGGTGCACATCGAGGAGGATGATATCCAAAATAAAACCTTTCAAATGAGGTATGGTCATTATTAATTCATAGTAGTACCCTTAGGTATTACCAATACCCCTGCCACCTTCACGTGCTTAATGAATAGTGTGTCACATCCTTACCTAGAAAAAAATTGTGATTGTGTTCATTGATGATATTCTTGTATATTCAAGGACTAAATAAGAGCATGAAAATCATCTCACTGTAATTCTAAAACAATTAAGGGAACACTAGATTTATGTAAATCTCAACAAATGCAATTTCTTCCAATTGTTGATCCGTGAAAGAGACTGAAAAATTTAGAAGTGCAGACAATTTGACTTGAGTTGACTATAGAAGGAGGAAAGTGCTACAAGTTTGTTTCAAGAAGAATATCATCAAAGGAGGCTTGTGACTTAGTCTTGGAGTGGCACAAAGATCTAGGGTCTTGGCCTTGGTATTCGTTAATTGGAATCTCTATAAGAAAAATATTTTGTTTGGATTTTCCTCTCAAGAAGGAGAGGTTTTGGCCCTGCCTGATAACCTATATTCTATGTCTCTTGTCTATTTATTACATAGGTATTTATTTGATGAAAATTAACAATAATAATGCAAGAAAAGGAATATCCTGATCTAATAAAACAAAAAACATTCACAAGCAGTTATCTAAAGAAGAGAAAAGACCTAATATTGATGCCCTATATTTCTCAACATGGTTTCAGAGCTAAGGTGGCTAAATCAAGGAAGGGCATGTTATCAAGGAACACTCAAGGATCACATCTCAAGGAATTCATCAAAGCAAAGATCATATTGAAGTCAAAAGAAGCATCATAACCCTAGATCGAAGAAGTCTACAACGAAGTATTGGAATCGTAATCAAGAAAAGAAGGACAAAACCATACATCTACTCAAGTTGAATAAATCTACAAATCAAATTAAAGTGTTTTGAAGACTATTCATCCGAAGGAAGCTATATCAAAAGGTGGTGTCATCTCACTCCTTTTGGGATCAAGGATCATTCTCGAATAAAATTACCTTCATCAACAAGAAGTTTTCTATCCTCTATAGCATTATCAACATCAAGGAATAAGCAAGAAGAAGGAGAATCTTATCAAGCAAGTATAGTTATGTCCACATCTGAATTTTTCAAAATGCCTTTTTGCAAGGAAAGAAACAATTTGGTTGGGGCTTCAAACTATCTTTCATGGAAGAAAAGGACAGATTTGAATCTCATTGAAAATAAGGTTATGGAACATGTCAAAGGACATATCACTAAACCAAGAAAGGAAGATGCTCAAGCTCTTGAAAAGTATATTAAAGGGGAATTTAGGGCTCAAAGGATTCTCATAGACTCCATCAAGGATCCCCTCGTCCCATATGTATCCAAACTCGAAAATTCAAAAGAAATCTATGACAAATTGGTAGAGTTGTATTCCGTAAGCACTGCTAGAGAAGTCATCTCATTAAGGAAAGAACTATACAAGCTGAAGATGTCAAGGGAAGATAGAATAGCCTCAGATTTTATGAGGATATCTCAAATTTGGGACCAACTACAAGATCTGGGAGAAGTCATGGCTTATAGGGAAATGACTACAGTTATACTAAATGCACTACCAGAGGAGTACGGTAACTTTACTTCAAGAATTTATGGGAAGAAATAATCTACTCCATTCCAAGATATATGGTCTCTGTGAAAGATTGAATAATATAGACTAAAGACCAAGTCTAATGTGCGAGTAGGTGAGGAAAATCAAGCTTAGACCACAATGACAAAAAGAAAGGGACAATTTGGAAAGTTTGGTCCTCAGAAAAAAAGAAAAATAACATGGATAAAATACAATGTTATGGGTGTCAAGAATATGGGCACTATATGAGAGATTGTCCTAATCTCAAGAAGGACAATAAAAAAAGAAGAATAGAATAATCCCATGTCACCAAGGAAGTGAAGGAAGCTAAAAGGAATAAATTAAAGAAGGAGGAAGTAATAGATCTCCACTATTGAGATATTCTTCCTCACATAAGTTATTTTCAAGTTCCTAAGTCTTCTGTTGTAAGATATGGTTATCATGATTCACTAAGAAAAATGACGAGATGCATCAAGGCATCATAGAAGCATTGAAAGCAAGAGCTTGAGACATCATCATAGAGAAGCACGAAAGATGGTTAGAATCTATGGAAGTAAGGGATATAGATCTTGGGAATCTTATTGAAAACACAAGTGGAAAGGTTATTAGGTTCATCATCCATTTGTCAAAAGGAAACATCTATTGATGGGGATAGCTTAGATCCTCAAGATTATTTGATGGAATCTTCATTGAAAGGTTCACTGATCATGAAAGGGAAGCAAGTGTTTCATCAAGAATTCCAAACTTGTGGAATTCATGGGGTGATGGTATGATTACATAAAATTGAATTAGATCAAGGGATTGAAGCTCTTTCAATCAAGGAAGTTGTTGCAGGAAGTCTAGATGACCCAAAGGAAAAATGAGGTATCTATGCTTACATTTTATATTGTGGAAGTTTTGTCATATGGTTGTAAATATCATGAACCAATGCTCTATCTTAAGAGCATGATAAAAATAAAGGATCTCTTCCCTCAAAGGGGTGAAGGAATACATGGGTCACACATTCACTAGATCAAATAAACATAATTTTTCCTCATATGACTTATGAGGTGGTTGACTACAATTGAGGAACTCTGATTGAAGCTCTTGGGAATGTAATGTGTGAGGAAAGGAAGGAAGAGATCGTGGAATATGCAACCATGTTAAAGGCAATCAACATCTAAAATACCAAGATGATTTGGCTAGGATATCTCGATGGAAGATATGAAGACTCTAATGGAGTCTGAAAAAGGAAGAGACCCTTAACAATATATATCTTTGGGAAATGTGTTGATATGTATGCAGGATGTTTATGTAAACTAGAATATGTCATGATGAAGTACCATCACAAAGGTAAGGTTGATTTTAATATTCATTCATTTATTTTTGAACAAATGTATGGAGGGGTTTATGCAGAGCTTCCACTGGAAGATATATGGATAACTTCCAACACCGATGCATATGTAGTAGGATGAAAGATACTTAAGTAAATATCGCACGAAGAAAGCAGCATGGCATGAAGGAAGGCCAGAGATGGACTGATGGATCATTTTCCGATGATGACATGGCTAAATCATGGATGAAAGTGATGGATGGTTGGTGCCCTATGTATAAGTCCCAAACATGAAGACTCCTAGATAACGAAAAGAATTTCATGACATTGTGAGGAGGAGTTCTTCAAGCAGTTGATTTACCCACTATCTCCACCTAAGAAGTTCTTGTAGGTCCCTATTTAAGAGGGAGTCTAGAAACAAGTTTCTTACTTTGTAGAAACTTGGAAGCAAAATTCCTAAGTCAAGAGGGAGATTTGGTACATTCCTTCTGTGGGAATGAGTACATTATTTTTTTGGAATAGATATGTCCTCCCTAATTAAGAGGGAGGTATAGACACATCATTCTTTTCTTCACTTGGGAAGACAAAATGGAGGACTGGGTAAACATATGGAATCAGATGCTCTCTGAAGATGTATTATGACATCCAAGATAAGAGTAGTCATAGAGGACCAATATTCTTTGAGGACTGGGAATCCAAGATAAGAATAGTCCTGGTGGAACACACCCTGAGCACCTAGGTGGGGTCTGTTCTTGGAGAGACAGTGATGAGGGTGTCTATACATCATTGGTATCCCTAGCATTATGCTTAGATCTCATGGAGAGATAGAGTTGATAGTTAGGGCATTGTTATGTGACAATACTAGTTGATATGATGCTAAACAGATGGGTTACCAATATGATTCTTCTTATAAGAATTATTCAGATTGAGAATGACCAATTACCATTATGAATACCTGCCTAATTAAGAGGGAGTGTTGAAAAGTGTAACTATGTTCAGTCTTCATGACGTGTAATTATGGTTTTATGTAATTGATGAAAATAAGAAAAATAAAATTATTATTGTAATGCTTGTCTCACGGGTTTTATGAACAAGGAATTTTATTTTAGTGATGTCTCCCATTGTGAGCCTTTAGGTTTTGTCATCTAGTCATGAAAGTTATTTTCATGTATGAAGGACCCTTTTTGGGCATATTATATTTGTATATGAGTTAATGAAAATGTCAAGTAGCCCTCCAAGACCAAGCACAAGAATTTACCTCAGGTCAGCTTCAAAAAGGAATATTGTAAACTTTCCAGAGGACATGTCATCTCACATATACTCATGTCAGCTCATTATGATGGGAAACTACTGTTTATAGCCAACTCGGATTTCACTCTACACACATAGTTTTGGTCATACATCTGAAGTATAACAAAAAGTTCGAGAAACAGGAATAGAAGCATCTCAACTAGCATGGGAAGAAGGAGGAGAATATGAGTTGTTTTGGCACTGGTTTTTGGTTATTTTTCCTTACACGTGTGTCTGAAATTAATGGTTTTGTAGTAAGGTTTCCACAATCAACAAAGAAGCCAAGAAGAATTTATACATACTAGCATACATTTTAGTCGAGGTCACAAGATAGAATATCCTAGTCAAGCGAAGAGGGTAGATACCTCCAAACAACGCACACATGTAAATTACATAGGTTTAGATAGGACGAAAGTTCCAGATCTGTGGAAGAGACTAAAAATTTCAGAAGTGTAGACAATTCGACTTGCTTTGACTATAGAAGGAGGATAGTGATACAAGTTTTTTTTCAAGAAGGATCTCATAAAGTGAGGCTTGTGACTTGGTCTTGGAGTTGCACAAAGGTCTAGGGTATTGGTCTTGGTATTCGTTAATTGGAATTTCTATAAGAAGAAGAATTTGCTTGGGTTTTCATCTCAAAAAGGAGAGTTTTTGGCCCTGGTTGATAGCTTATATTCTGTGTCTCTTGACTCTTTATGGTTTGTGCATAGGTAGTTGTTTGATGAAAAATAACACCAATAACATAAGAAAAGGAATATCCTAATCTAATAAAGTAAAAATAATTCACAAGCAATTATCTAAAGAAGAGAAATCACCTAATATCTATGCCTTAGATTTCTCAACAAACTATACTTAACAAGTTTGATACTGAAATAAAGTATATCAAGGGCAAGGAAAACATGGTTGTTGATACACTTAGTAGAAGGAATCAAGTAAATAATGTAGTAGCCATAAGTTCTTATGGAATGGACCTAGGAGAGCAAGTAAAAAATGCAAGGCAACATGATGATAAATATCAACAAGTAAGGGAAAAGCTACAACAAGAGGGTGAGGATTGAAAGGATGAAGAATATAAGCTTTTAGAGGATGGTCTAGTTAGATTCAAGAACATAATCTATGTACCAAACAATGTTGAATTGAAGAGGTTGATAATGAGAGAGTTCCATGCTAAAGCATATTTTGGCCACCCACGATACCAAAAGACCCTCACAACCATTAAGAAGTTTTAATATTGGACTAAATTGAAAAATGAAGTAGCTGAATTTGTTGCTAAATGCATGGAGTGCCAGCAAGTGAAGAATGAATGTAAGCACCCAACATGGTGATTGCATCCCATTCCCATTTTTTAATGGAAGTGCGAAGTAATCTCCATGGATTTCATTACCGGTTTTCCAAGAACCTCTAGATAACATTATGTAATAATAGTGATCATCGATAAGCTAAGAAAGGTTGCTAATTTTTTTGCAGTCAAATCCACCAATTCAGCCAGTGAGGTGGCACAAATATTCATCAAATATATTGTGAGGTTACTGGGGTTCCTAAGAAAATAATTTCAGATAGAGATGTTAAATTCACTTCAAAGTTTTAGAAGGAGTTATTTGTAGGCTTGGGGGTTGAATTGGCATTCAGTACAACTTATCATCTACAAACGAATGGAAAACTAAAGGGGAAAAATAGAATCCTTGAAGGCATGTTGAGGATATGTGTAACACACTAGCCAAAGAAGTGGGAAGGGTACCCTCCAATTGTAGAATTTTCATATAGCAATGGGACCAAGGATCTCTAAAGAGGAGACCATTTCAGATAGATATGCTAAGTTCACTTCAAAGATTTGGAAGGAGCTATTTGTAGGCTTGGTGATGCAAGAGCATTCACCCAAGAGGAAATCATTGTAATTAAGTAGACATAGGGGGGTCATGTATTTTTAGGAAGTTGGATTCCTAAAGTGATAAATTAATGTAATATTAGGCTTTTGAGCATAGAATAAGAATTAATTAGATAATGGAAGGAACTGTAAGTGATCTCAAATAAATGAGGACATGAGTGGGAATAAACGACAAGAGTCCAAAGTCAATCAAAATTCTTAGAACAATTCGTGATTCGAGGGATGAGAGAGAGATTTTAGGAATTAATTGAAGTGAACATAGTGGACATAAGATTTAGGAGTTAGTACAGAGGATTTACGAGTCAGTTTAGGATTTACCCTAGAATTAGTTCAACAGAACCAAGGCTAGATATATGTAAGCCTACAGGTAGAGTCATAGAGGGGGAGGCCACTGATATTGAAGAACAGGCCCATGAGAGACAGAGAGTCTCGACATGTATAAATCATTCATATTTTTATAAATAGGAGTCTATTCCGGACTATGTGAATGCGTGAAATTATGTTGAATGATTGAATTACATATAAATGGTGAATTCGTAGGTTCTGTAACTTTGATTGTAGGTAGAATCCTGGTGAAGAACACGCAGAGAGAGGAGATCGATTCAAAAGAATCATAATGGACCCTTGAGCCCAATTGAAGCAGCAGAGCAGAGCTCTGGGGAGACAACGAAGTTGAGAGTTCGAAGACTTAAGCTCAGTTTAGATGGCACAACAGAAACAGTGAAGGATCAGAACCTTCAAAAGAACTGAACCACAAATAGAATATTGAAGGAAACGGTGGATAAAACACAAGTAAAGAGATAGCGAGGAGTAAAGCATCAGTGCTCAGGAGCCGTGAGACCTGTGGAATCAACAACCTAGATCTTATCGCATCGGCGGAAACCATTGGGACGAGGACTAGAATGGGCCTTTGAATAGAGCGATTACGATATTTTGATTGAGCGACAGCCATCGGATTTGATGTTAGATGGACGGTCCAGATCTGATCGCTCATCGCATATCAGAGAGACCAAGGTCTAAGAAACTGTGGAATAGTTAAGGAGTGATATGATGATAGTGATTAAGTGGTAATCGGCGATCATAGATATCATCTGATCAGAGATCGGGCCTTAATGTAGTGTGCATTGTGGAGCGACTAAAGGAAGCAGACACAACGAAAAATAGTCGCGGTCTTAATGAAATTGAAGTCTGTTTTATGAGTTGGGTGGAATTTTCCTTTGTAAAAGAAAAGGGTATGAATTAAGCGTCGATAGTGTATTTCCTAATCCTAAAGGGAAATCACATATCGGAAAGTGGAGGATATATATGTATGCATGACCAAGGAAAGAATGCGAAGGTTGATTGCAATGAGGTTAAACCTTAGGAACTGTGACAAGGTTCTACGGTAGGCCAAAAGTTATCTTGGAAGTTAATTCCTTTATAATGGTTTATAAAGTGGAAGAGCGCTAATAGAAGGTTTTATACGTTAAAACGTATATAAACAATGTGTTAAGGGGTGATGTAAAGGTTCTGAAGGGTTTTAAGATCCTGATAAGCAAGAATTAATGAGAGACTTTAACAAAGGTTTAAGAAAAGGTTTTGAGAAGGTAGAAACTCTTGATAAGAGGTTTAGGCAGGGTGATTGAGTTCCAATACAAAGGAACTATTGAAAAAGGGCCTTAACCATTCATGGTTTGAAGATTTGACTCCTTTGAGAGTCAATTACATGGGACAGAGGTATTTACGCATATTAATGCATATTGTGGGTATGTGCGGGTCGGATCCTGCACCATTAGTGGTATCAAAGCAAGTTTGAAGTCAGAACAGAATTGAAATCAGAGTAGATTTGCAATCAAAGTGGGGAAGACTTCCTATGAAAGGAGATTGCACACAGAAGAAGATAATGTGCATGAATGAATGATAGAGAATACTACAGAAGACTGTAAGGGGAATTTTTGAAGTTCTAGAAGATTGTAACAGTTCCAGCAGAGGCTTGGAGTAAATAGGAACAAAGGATTACTTGGAGGAAAGAGAAAGTAAGATTTCTTAATGCAAGTTCTTAAGGGAAGAGGACTTGGAGACAAAACAGAGGACAGTCCATCCAAGGCACAGGTGGAATGGTGAAACAAGATCATGCTGAGATCTTGAAGGGGAGGTAATATGTTATGTTCTGTTTTAAATTGAGAATGTGTGTTTTTATATTAATTCACAGGTGACAGTAAGAGAAGCTGTGAGGAGAACCAGATGTGTTCTTGAAGACCGAGTAAGGAGAATACTCTGATAGAAAAGTGGCAGTGAACCTGAAGAATCCAATAAGAGATTGGACAGAGAGGAAAACTAAAGTGTTCTCAAGAGAGAGTGAGAAATTGCAGAAGCCTAAAATAAGCAAAGGTGTTGCTCAAGAGGAGGTTCCAGATAGAGGACCATGCTTACCAAAAGACTGAGTGAGGAGAGCTTAGTGAGGTAAGATTGCAGCCATGAGGACTAGTTGTAGCAGAGGCTTATTGCAGATGAGTGAGGAGCTCATGAAGGAAGAGGAGAATAAGATGACTACTGATAGTCATAGCAGAGGTTCAAAAAGAATCCATAGCAGAGGATATAAGAAAGAGGATGCCAAAGCAAATGGCAAGAGGATGAGTCAAGAGGAGATTGACAAAGAGGTTACTGAATTAAAAGAACAACTCGATACATTAAGGAAGGTACTTGAAGAAGACCAGAGACTAGGTTGGGTCTTGAGGAAGAAGCCAGTAAAATGGTAAGAGATACAGAGAAGGCTACAACAAATGCAAGTGAAGTGATTGATGGAAAAACTCAAGGAAGTTGAGATAGGAATGGAAGAGTCCATTTGTGAACTAGAACAAGGAGAAATTATGGGAGAAAGTGAAAATGAAGACTTGAATATTGAAACTTGAAGTGAGGCCAAAGGGTCACATGGTTTTAAAATTAACAATTTGTGTATGTATGCAGGTGAAACATGTAAAGAAGGACAATTTGATGATATTGTCATAAATGAGGAAGAAGACCAGTAGAATCTAAATTATGTTCTAGAAGAGGATGAGATAGATAGGTCTCATATGTAGTTGGAGAAAGATATCAAGCAACCAAGTGAAGGGATTAAGGAAATTGAAGAGGAGACCATCGAAGAATTTTGGAATCATATGAAGGATTTAGAACAACAGGGAGATATGATGGCTGAAACATCAAGTGAGACCATAGGGTATTATGTTTTTAAAATTGATAGTTTGTGTATGATGGCAGATATTGTAGGAGAAAAGTAGCCTTTTGAAGATATCTTTAGAGGAGATGAAGATCTAGAAATAAAAGGTGACAAATAAAACTTCTTGAAAGAGGCGGAATTTGACTGCACATAGAAGAAAAAGTCTATGGATGAGTCTATAGAAGCTGTCATGGAGATGAGGAATTAGGATCTTATTCTAATGAAGAATGAAGGAATACTGTCTCAAAAAGGTAATCAAATGAGTTTGATTGATGTTATTGATGAAAATAAAATGCAAGAGAATGATAATGCAGATGATGAGACAAGGATAACTCTTGGGGAAGATAAACAACAAGAGACTGAAGGCAAGTTTGAAGAAGAGACTACGTTAGCTGAAAAAATAGTAAAGGATCATTAATTCACTATGATGATAGGCACAGTAGAAGTAGCCATGGAAGCTGTTTAGGAAGAAGGACATCTACTGAGGGATGTTAAGGAAGAGGAAACCTATGCAAAGGATTTAACCTTGGGAGAAGGAGCACTAACACAAGAGTGTTTTGCAGAGGATGATCAATCTTTTGAAGCTGTCAAAATTATGGAGAAGTATCTTTCAAAAGATAAAAACTCTAAAATAGAAGAGGATGAAGAATGTATCTTAAATGAGAAAAGCAGTGATTTATTGCAGTAGAAAGAATTTAACAATGCATGGATGTGTGAAGATGTGACAACACAGGAACAAGTTCTTGTGGAGGAAGGAGATGAAGTTTAGTTTGAAGAGCTGATATGTGAAGAAGCATTTGAGACTGTTGAACTTTATGATTTCCAAAATAATAATTTATGTGTAAATGTAGGAAACGTAAGTGAGGATGAAATACTGGCAAAGTGTCACAGAGAAATTGCATTGCTGGAATATTTGTTGTAGAATTCAGAGTATAACAGTATGATTGCAGAAAAAGGAGAGTTCACAACAGTGAACAAGAGCAGGAAGATATCGTTGAAGAAAATGATGTGGAAGAGAGACTAATGGATAGTCTCATGAATTCGTTTGAGAGTTCAAATAAACATACTGATGTGCTGACAGAGGAGAAAGAAATAGTGCAACAAACTGAATTGTTGCTAGAGGAAGATAAGGCACAGTAGGCTTGTGTCTTTGATTTTAAAAAGTGTTTTATGAATGCAGGTTTTGTTGCAAATGCTAGATGAGATTTGGCACAGCTGAATAGCCAAATAAAGGTGAAAGAAGAGAATTCCATGGAAGAAATCAATCCATGGAATAGAGAAGTTAATTTGTTGGAGAGAGTGTTGAACAATCATGATTCAATCATGAAAGAGGGTAAGGATGATAGGGAGGTAGTCAAAAGCAACCAAGGCAAAAGTTGGAGCAAGTAAAGGAAACAAACAACAGATTGAAGAATTACCGGACAACAACAACCTGAAGCAAGGAGAAAGAAGAAGAAATATGAAGTAGAACATGAACTAGTTCAAAGATATGCTGGAAATAGAGATTGAAGAAATGTGGCAACTGATGATGAAGCAATTCAAATGGAGGAAAATGATAGCAGCAGGAAGCAAGATCAATCAGAACTTGAATTTGATTGACAAGAAAAAGAAAATGGAGCAAAAGACATCAGAAATACAACAGCAACAAGGGAACAAGACATGTGGACAGTTACAGAATAAAGTGTGGGATCCAGGAAGACCAAGACCAGAAGACACATGATCAGGAGACCATGAATATTTTCTACTTTGGGAGTCTGATGTAGGAGCATTCACCCAAGAGGAGATCATTGTAATTAAGTAGACATAGGGGGGTCATGTATTTTTAGGAAGTTGGATTCCTAAGTGATAAATTAATGTAATATTAGGCTTTTGAGCATAGAATATGAATTAATTAGATAATGGAAGGAATTGTAAGTGCTCTCAAGTAAATGAGAACATTAGTGGGAATAAATGACAAGAGTCCAAAGTCAATCAAAACTCTTAGAATAGTTCATGATTCGAGGGATGAGAGAGAGATTTTAGCAATTAATTGAAGTCAACATAGTGGACATAAGATTTAGGAGTCAGTTTAGGATTTACCTTAGAATTGGTTCAATAGAACCAAGGCTAGATATGTAAGCCTACGGGCATAGTCATAGAGGGGGAGGCCACTAATATTGAAGAATAGGCCCATGAGAGATAGAGACTCTCGACATGTATAATTTGTTCATATTTATATAAACATGAGTCTATTCCAGACTGTGTGAACGGGTGAAATTATCTTAAATGATTGAATTGCATATAAATGGTGAATTCGTAGGTTTTGTAACTTTGATTGTAGGTAGAATCCTGGTGAAGAATATGTAGAGAGAGGAGTTCAATTCAGAAGAACCGTAATGGACCATTGAGTCCAATTGAAGTACTAGAGTGGAGCTCTGGGGAGACAGTGAAGTTGAGAGTTCGAAGACTTAAGCTCAGTTTAGATGGCACAACAGAAATAGTGAAGGATCAGAACCTTCAGAAGAACATAACCACAAAGAGTATATTAAAGGAAATGGTGGAAAAAACAAAAGTAAAGAGAAAGCGAGGAGTAAAGCATTAGCGTTCAGGAGCCGTTAGACCTGTGGGATCAACAACCCAGATCTTATCGAATTGGCGGAAACCATTGGGATGAGAACTAGGATGGTCCTTTGAATAGAGCGATTGAGTGACAACCATCGGATCTGATGTTAGATCGACGGTTTAGATCCGATCACTCATCTCATATCAGAGATACCAATGTCTAAGCGACTGTGGAATAGTTAAGGAGCGATATGCCGATTGCAATTAAGTGCTAATCGACGATCAGAGATATCGTCTAATCAGAGATTGGGCCTTAATGTAGTGTGCACTATGGAGCGACTAAAGGAAGCAGACCCGATGACAAATATAGTCGCGGTCTTAATGAAATTGAAGTCTGTTTTATGAGTTGGGTGGAGTTTTCCTTTGTAAACGAAAAGGGTATGAATTAAGTGCCGATAGTGTATTTCCTGATCCTAAAGGGAAATCACATATTGGAAAGCGGAGGATATATATGTATGCATGACCAAGGAAAGAATGTGAAGGCCGATTGCGATGAGGTTAAACCTCGGGAACCGTTACAAGGTTGTACAGTAAGCAAAAAGGTATGTTGGAAGTTAATTCCTTTGTAATGGTTTATAAAGTGGAAGAGCACCGATAGAAGGTTTTATACATTAAAACGTATATTAACAATGTGTTAAAGGGTGATGTAAAGGTTATAAAGGGTTTTATGATCCCGATAAGCGAGAATTAATGAGAGGCTTTAACAAAGGTTTAAGCAAAGGTTTTGAGAAGGTAGAAACTCCCGTTAAGAGGTTTAGGCGAGGTGATTGAATGCTGATACAAAGGAACTGTTGAAAAAGGGCCTTAACCATTCATGGTTTGAAGATTTGACTCCTTTGAGTGTCAATTACCTGGGATAGAGGTATTTAAGCATATTAATGCATACTATGGGTATGTGCAGGTCAGATCCTGCACCACTTGGGGGTTGAATTTCCATTTAGTACAACTTATCATCCACAAACGAATGGACAAACAAAGAGGACAAATAGAATCCTTGATGACGTGTTGAGGATGTATGTAACACACCAACCAAAGAAGTGGGAAGGGTACCCTCCACTTGTAGAATTTTCATATAGAAATGGACACCAAGAATCTCTAAAGATGAGCCCATTCAAGGCTCTTCATAGGAGGAGTTGCAATCCTCCTATCAGTTTGACTGATACAATGAGAACGGTTCTTCTTGGACCTCATATGTTAAAAGAGATGGAACAACAAATGATGGCCATAAGGAATAATTTAAAGGTGGCATAGGATAGGCAGAAGAGCTATGTGGATCAATATAGGGTGCATAAAGTTGGGGAATATGTTTTCTTGAGAATTAGACCCAAGATAAGTTCCCTAAATATTGGGTCATGTGCCAGTGGCCTATAGATTAGATTTACCTCCATCGGTAAAATTCCAAGATTTTTTCTATGTTTCATTGCTTAAAAGATATGTACAGGACGTTGATCATGTGATTGATTAGTCTATGTTACAAATGGAAACATAGAGAGATTTCAAATCAAAGCCTTTATGCATCCTGGATCATAGGTAGTTCATGCTCCAGAATTGAGCAATAGAGCAAGTCAAAGTGCATTGGAGACACTTTGGGCCTGAGGAAGCCACATATGAAATGACTGACCTAGTATAGGCAACATATCCTTTCTTATTTTCTCGATAAAGCATATTGTAATACATTATAAATGTTGTACAGATATTTGTGTATAAAGATCTATATCAATTGTGTTTATTTTGTTTATGGTCATTGAACACCGAGGATGGTGCTTCTCCTCATGTGGTAGGAGACTATGACATCCCTCGGTTAATAATTTTCCTAATGTAAGTAATTGTAAGCATTTTAAATGGTTGAGAGAGGGGCACAAATTCTATTTCTTGAGGAAGGAGGTGTCTTGAGGGAACTATTTTTTGACTTGCGAGTCCTTAGTCAGCTGAGTGGTTGTTGATGGGATTTCTATGCATTAACTTAACTGAAAAACATGAGAAAAATCCATGTGTTCTTTGGTTGAGAACACAAGTAAGAGGAGGACAAAAAGTTATGAACAAAATGGGTTGTACTATCAAGGGGAGGACTACTACACAAATTTTGGGGTGGCTGGAATCTCTCACATAGAGAAGGGAGGAGAGGTTATAGACGCATTGATACATAGGCTATATCATGCACACAACAAGTAGTTGAACATGAAAAGAGGAAGACAAGTTATAGAGAGTATGCAAAAGCACTAAGAGCATCAAAGAGAATTTGAAAACGCCAGTCGTTGAACCCTCGTGGAGGCTTACTAGGCATAAGTATCATAGAGGAAAAGTGGCTTGCCTAAAGGCCGAGGAAACCATTGGCAGCTTGTGGATTGGTGAACCTTCTTGATTGGGAAGATTCACACAAGTGATTGTGAAGCTGATGAACCACTAGTAGTTTCCTTGGGGTTGAAGTTATGGTGCTTGTCTCACTGATGAACCACCTGGAGAGTGATTTATATTCCATTCGCAACTTATCCACTAATGAACCATCCTGAAAGTGATTTCTCTTCTCTTCAAAGAGAGCTAAAGTTCTATGTGTTGTGGAATGACTTTGAATATTCTTGAATATTGTGATTAGTAATGAGCATAGCTAGTGGGTGAAGGCAGCATCACCTTGTGAAATCATTTTTTAGATTTTTTGGTTGGTTGAAATCCCTCAGAATCACCCCACATCAAGATTTGGAATTCGATGTAACACCCCCTCCCACATTTACCCCCTCGTGCAAGCCCTCCAGTTAAATTTGAAACAGAGTACCACTATGACATGACCCAACCTCCTAGCTCTA
Source organism: Pinus taeda (assembly GCA_000404065.3). Classification (NCBI taxonomy): domain Eukaryota; kingdom Viridiplantae; phylum Streptophyta; class Pinopsida; order Pinales; family Pinaceae; genus Pinus; species Pinus taeda. The sequence continues at coordinate 45,489 of APFE031435066.1, forward strand.
GTTAAGTAAGTGGGGCCTACAACTGAGACTTACTAACCACAAACTAACTTCCTACAAGGACTACAGATCACCCATGAGATGAAGGAACACCCCAGGTGGTCAATCCCTAAGATGGAACATCATTTTAGTATCCTAGACTCCCAACCACATCCTTCACACTTCCATCATGCATTTGAATGCCTCCAACTACAATTACGAGCCTTGATCCATGTGGTTGTGACCTAAATTGCTTAGTTCAGTGCCTGCTATCCTGAGATATTAGCCACAATTCTATGCTTGTGTCTAGACCACTACCCATAACTTCTTGAGGCTTTCCATAATGATAAGTAACTTAATTAAAAGGCTAAACATATAAACTTGAATTAGAAACTTGAACTAACCAAGCCTAACCATGAAAATCATTTTGTCAAACATATGGTGAACATGTAATCTACGGGTCATGAATGCATTTTTGCACATAGGAGTCTGAAACTTATCTGAGATTCACAAAAATGTCTAATGACCTCTCATAATAGCTGCAATAACATTTGTTATCCCATGCATTTATCAATCATTAATCTAGTAATCAGAACATAACAAGAGCCATAACTAGTACATGTTATGGAACCATGCTTATAAACACATATAACCATAATATTAACCATGATAGAACATCCATAAAAGCCAAATAATAACAAGTACAAGTACTCATGAATCACAATAAGAAAATAAATCTTATTAACATATGTAAAATCCAACAAAGTCAGGGACTTCTACGTACCACCCAACCATAGATTAGGCTGAACCAAATCTTTATTTCAACCAATCACCCTCATTCCATACTCCAAAGATGAATGTGGGAACTCAAGACATAAACAACAAGGGCTTCCTAGAGATTAAGCCACCTCCACCCTCAAGCTATTGTGATCCTGCCAAAACCAGTCAAGAGATCACAATGCCCAAAACAAGCTTGGATGTCTCAGAGTTCCTTCACCAATACCTTGAGGAATTTTCATGTCTCCACCCACCTGTTGAGGGCTTCCTAGAGATTAAACCACCTCCACCCCCAACCCTTGGGAATTTTCCTAATACCGCCTCACTTGGTTCCAAAATATTATGGCAATCCAAATCTCAACTAAGAAAAGAATCCCATCACACCATATATATCCAAAAATGGTAATGCAAGGTTGAAACCACTGTCACTCCCAGAAAAATCCATGCCAATGAGAAAAAATAACCAAATACACAAGTGCATATACCATCATTCACAAACTAGATAGGAAATCACACATGTAACCTGTTACTTGCAATCCTCCTGTTGAAACTACTTGATCCAACCTTCCTTGCTTGTCCTTTATTTTCCTTATCCTTCCTTTGCTTTCCTTAACTGTTTGCCTTATTTCTCCTCTTAGTGCTCTTCTGTCTCTTTCTTACTTGGCCCCATCTAAAACTGAAAAAAAGTTGTGAACTAATCGTCAAAAGTCTTTTTGTCATTGATGCCTCTATTTTCTTCAATTTCGTCTATTTTTCCTTAAATTTCCCTCTCATGAAAATTTGTGATCTTTCATTTCCATTTTCTCATATTTTCCCTTATTTTCATAAATAAATTCAAATTAATTCCTCTTTTCCTTTTCCAATGACTTTTCCAGTTTCCTTAGCGATAATAAACAGAGAGCGACACACATTAGGATGTTTTTCCTAACATTCAACTTGGAATATGTGTCCCATGACCTTAGTCTTATTTTGCATTTATTAACTTTATTACATGAACTTTTAACCCGGGGCTATTACAAACTCGTCCCCTTAGGGGAACACTATCCTCGGTGTTCTATGACACATATGACCAACAAAACCATTGAAGAACAAAACGTACTTCCTATAGAGTTTTATATTTTAGCTTGATGCAATATTTACAATAAAAACTATTAAAAACCAAAGCCAACATGACCAACATGACAACATGACAACCATACCATTTATTGGAGCTTTATAATATAGCTCATTGTGATATTCACAATAAAAAAAATACATAAATATATACATATACCAAAAATCCTTTGCTTCAAATGGCAAATAATGAAGGATACATAGCCCACATATGATCAACCATCTCCCATATAGCTTAATTAGGCCCAAAGTGCTTATACTGCACTTTAACTTGATCAATTTCCCAGTTCCAAAACATAAGCTATTTCCACTACAATATGCACTGAGGAATTCTCCTTCTGGTTCCACCTATAACACATACCAATCAATCACATGATCAACATCCTTCACATATCTTTTAAGCAATGAAACATGGAAAACATCATGGACTTTCATTTTCGGAGGCAATGCAAGTTGGTAATCCACTGGTCCAATCCTCTCAAGGATCTCAAAATGCCCACAATACTGAGATGCGAACTTGGCACATTGTTATAAGGAAATTTCACTTCTACGGAAAAAAATGAGCTCCCTAGATCTAGTGGTCTGATCTACAACAACATAGAGAAAAAAGATCTATGTTTTCCTTAGAGAGGCTATAATACAGAAAAGAGACCTACCTATAATCTGTAGTAAGTCCTCTTCTTCTCCTTTCTTGTGAGATCCAACTCTAGCTCCTCACACTATAAATGGAACCTACAACAAAGAGTAAAAAACGCAAGGGAACTACAACATCCACATAATCAAATATCTCTAATCAATGAGTCAACATGGCATTGAAATACATAAGCATCAACATGACACAAGTATAGGAAAAAAAAGTGCTTTTTGTATTAATAGATAAAGGAGAGAGTTACAACCATGTGTAAATGGATGATGAATCCTTAAGATCAAAGTAGCAGCATAAGGGCACTAATAATCTCTAAAAACTAACCAAGACTCAATGTAAGGCAATAAAACTATAGGGTGAAAATAGTAGTTTAGGATTTACCGATCTAGGCTTGAGATCCACATATGAGGGTGGATAAGTTCTAGGGATAAGAGATAATACCACTAAAGTAGGATCAAATAGAAATTCAATATATATATCCATGGTAAATGGTAAAACAATCTTATAAGATTTTGGAAGAAGAAGAGTCAATTTTTTATTTTCTATTTTCCTGAAATCTGGAATTAGCGCACCTACAAAGTAGAGAAAATTGCGCTAATCAATGCAAATGCTCAGTTATGCAACTTGCAACCATTGCATGTGAACAAGCATGTATGGTGTGCTAGGGCTAAAAACATGGTTTCTAAGTTGATTGACCCATACAATCATAATTTTTGGAGAGATGATGCTTAGGGCTTTGCAAAGGGATAATGAAAAGTGTTCAAGGATGTTGATTGATCTAGTCGTTAGCTCTTTTGAGCAAATGTGACAAAATGACCTGTAATAGACATGAACAAATCCTCAAAAATCTCTTCTTTGGCTTGATGTTCAAGTACACATGCTGCCCAACCTGAAACTCTTTAAATGCCTTGTGTTGATATGCATAACTATTCATTAGGGGATTTTTGAGGTCTAAAATGGGCCTCCTAAGGAAATTATAAAATAATAGTGGAAATAATAAAATAAGATTAGATGACATCATCAAATTTTAGAGGGACAAAAGAAAAAACTATTTTTTCAACTTGTAATTTCAACTTATCTCCCTATGGGTTTACTCAAATTTCGAGCGGAAACACTCGTTAGATGCATAACTTGATTCCTCACCTAAGGAGTACCCATGTTGCATACTTTCGATGGACGTGATACATGAAAACTGAGAAATACATGAAAAACGTGATTGCAATAACGTTTTTTTCATGTATTTCTCATTTTTCATGTAGCAGTGTCCAACGAAAGTATGCAACATGGGTACTCGTTAGATGAGGAATCAAATTATGCATCGAATGAGTGTTTCCGCTTGAAATTTGAGTAAACCCATAGGGAGATAAGTTGAAAATACGAGTTGAAAAAGTAGTTTTATTATTTTATTATTTTTTAATCTTTATCCTTTTTTACTCCAAAAATGGTGAATCATCCCCCATGGTTGACATCATCATCTTGAATCCTATTGGTTGTTATAAAGTTTATTTGCTTGTACAGTTTTCTTAGAAAGGCCCATTTTAGACCTCAAAATTCCCTTACTGCTTCTGTTCCGTGTTGCCTTTAGATTCTTCTTGATAACCTACATTTCCTGTTCCATATCTGCCAACATGAATGGTCCAATCAATACCCTATTCACTGGATCACTCCAACCGATGGGTGTATTACAATTCCACCCATAAAGTACCTCTAATAGACTCATCCTCAAGGAGTGTTAATACCCATCATTGTAAGAAAACTCTACCAATGGAAGATACTCCTCCCACCCACTCTGCTGTTGCATAACATACATCCTTAGCATATCATCAAGAATCATGTTAACCCTCTCTATCTGTCCATGTATTTGTGGATGACAAGTTGTAAAAGCCATCTTTGTACCCAAACCTGCAAACAACTCCTTCCAAAACCTGGAAGTGAACTTGGCATCTCTATCATATGCAATCTTCATAGGAACACCATGTAATCTCATTATCTACCTGATCAAGACTTGAGCTATCTCAATAGCTGAATTAGTAGACCTCACTGGAATAAAGTGAGCTACCTTAGTCAACCTTTCAAACACAACGATGATGGAAACATGTTTTCTATATTTCTTCAGCAAACCTGTAATGAAATTCATGGAAATGACCTCCCATTTCCATTCCAGAATCGAAATCGGCTGCAATAAACCACCTAAATGCTTGCACTCTACTTTTACTTGTTAACAATCCAAGCACTTTGTGATGAACTGAGCCATCTTTTTCTTCATATTCAGCCAATAGTAGAACTTTTTCATAGCTATCAAAGTCTTCTAATATCTCAGGTGACCCGAATATGAATTAACATGGAATTTCCTCAAGATACACTTCTTGAGTTCATTGTTTTCTAGAACATAGATCATGTCCCTAAATCTCACTAAACCATATGTCGTAAGATTAAGATCCACATTTTGATCACCTGTACCCTTTTGTTGTAACTAATGCTTAAGTTGTTGGTACTTGTCATCTCGTTGTCCCGCCTACAAGATCTGATCCTGTAAATCTATCCCATATGAAATCATTGTTGCTATGTTATTTCCCTGCACTTATGCTAAGAGAATTTTCAACCCTATTCTCCTTTTCCTTAATATACCTGATCTCAAAGTCAAACTCACTAAGTGTGGCCAACCATCTAGCTTACCTAGCATTCATATTAGGTTGGTCAAAGAAGTATCCCAACCTACTATGATCACTCATCGAAATAAACCTCCTGCTAAGAAGAGAGTGCCTCCACATATTCAATGCATGAATGATCGTTGCCAACACAAGATCATGAGTCACATAATTATACTTGTGCTCATTCAGTTTCCTTGGCTCATAGCATACCACTTGTCCCTCTTGCATAAGGACTCCACCACGTCCTCTCTTGCAAGAATTTGTACACACCACGAACTCTTTGTCTAGATATACAATCTTTAGAACCAGAGAATTTGTAAGAAACAATTTCAACTTATCAAAACTTGCTACACATTCCTCTATCCATTCAAATTTGTTTCCTTTCCTATGCAAAGATGTAATAAGATAGGAAATATGTGAGAATTTCTTGATGAACCACCTATAATAACTTGCTAATGCCATGAATGATCTGAGGTCATCCACATTCCTAGGAGCCGGCCATTCCATGATAGCTCTGATATTTTTTGAGTCCACTTCTATACCTTCTTCGGAGATAACATGTCCCAAATAATGGACTTCTGTCTGAAATTAACTGCACTTATTAAGCTTGGCATACAATTGATGCTCTCCCAATAATCTAACAGTACTACCAGGTGTTATGCATGCTTTTCCTCATTCTTATAATATATCAACATATCATCAATGAATACTATCACAAACTAGTCCATATAAGAACGCAACAAACTATTCATCAAACACATGAAAGTAATTGGAGAATTAGTTAAACCAAAAGGAACCACAACAAACTCATAATGCCCATACCTGGTCTAGAAATCATTTTGTTTAGATGTCCTCTTCTTTGATGCATACATGATGATATCCTGATCTCAAATCAATCTTTGAGAAAATTGTTGCTTCCTTCAACTGATCAAACAAATTATCAATCCTCATCATCAAATACCTTTTCTTAATGCTTAACTTGTTCAACTTCCTGTAATCAATACAGAACATGAAAGTACGATCTTTCTTCTTCACAAACAACACTGGTGCACCCCAAGGTGATACCTTTGGCCTAATCTATACCTTGTCAAACATTTCCTTCAAATGCAACTTTAATTCCACTAGCTCTGGAGTGTTCATCCTATAAGGTGCCTTTCATGTTGGTGCTGCTCCTAGTAGCAACTCAATAGAGAAATCCACTTCCCTATGAGGAGGAAAATTTGTAATATCTACTGGAAATACATCTTGAAATTGTTGCAAAAACAGATAGCTCTTCAAGACTTATGCATCCTCAACATCCTTACCTTTATCACTAGAAATATGCACTGCGAAAAATACACACACTTCCATGTATCTACGGTTTTCCTGCATAGTTGTGACAATTCTTACCAATGTAGGTTTCTTGTTACCCTGTAAGATTACCTTTTCTCTATCATCATCCAATCATTCAATAGTCTTTTCATAAAAATCCACCTTAGTCCTATGAAGGTACAATTAATCCATACCTAGAAACGTATTAAATGATCCTAACACAAGAACATTTGGATGCGTTGATGTAGGCATACCTTTCAACTCAAATCCACAAGGTCTTACCCAATGATGAACTATTTTCTTAGTACCTGTATCCAACTGCACCAACCAAGAATCTACATGCAATTCTTTTCTCAAACCACACTTATCCACCAGGCCAGGATTAACATAACTAAAATTATATGCAGGTTCAATCAAAATGGAAACAACTCAATCATAGAGCTTACCTTCCATCTCAATAATATATGTTTGATGATCTGCATGATTTTTATCAAACGCTACATAGATTCGAGGAATGCTCTGGCCCACACACCCAACTATCTGTGCCTCCTGAGCACTATATATATGAGGTATGCCAACCTGATACAACACATAATCCTTCTTGTGATGATCCTTCCACATATATAGCACTGCAATGGTTCTCTGCCACTACCCTTGTTTTTCTTCTCTCCAAGATAGGTCCATGTCCTTTCTCTATTGTTGGAATTATGACAAATTTGTTGTCCTTGATGGAAACGTACTTAATAAGGATGCCAAAATGATGATAGTAGGATGAGTATTTAGGCTAGTACATATTGGACAAAGGAATATTAGTTCAGAGACAAAGGAATGATGGTACCCTACTTAATAAATTTGTCAACATTTTGGTAGCAAGTTGAGTATTCAAGCCAATACAGATGTGACATAAATATTGGAAAAAAGGAACATGAGTTCAAAGATAGAGGAATGATAAAGACAAAGTTTGAGGAATTATACACAAGTTCTGTGAAGCAAATCCACGTACATACACAGGTTTTGTGAAGCAAATACGCATATAGTTTATGCACCATTGTATTCTAAATACCAGGGGCCTTTACCATGGTATTGGCCCATAGTAATGAGTGCGGAAATGGACATTTGATCCCATCAAAGAATTCCATCGGCATAAATACGGAATTTTCCTAAGGTATTGGCTAAGGCCTAAGATATATAAGGAGATGGAGATCAAAGTGCTAAGTGTGTATGATATGGGTTGTTGATGAATTGTTTGATCTGAAATAAGTGTGTACCCGGGAATATGATGATGGATCAGATCTTATAGATGTGAAATGGCTACACATTGAATAATCTTCTTATGGGTTGATAGATATGTGATTATGATGTTATGATGTGTATATTTTACAGTGTATGCCAATATTTAGTTTGACTAATGTTCTATTGTGTAGAAAAGTTATGATTCAGTAGTTATAAATATGTACGCAGGTTTTCTTCAGAAAGATTGCATACATACACAGATCATATGTTGGGTAGTCATGTATCAATTATGTTGTTTGGATAGATACCTACATGGGTATGCTTCTTGAAAGGCACCGACATACGCGGAAATATCTTATAAATTCCGCATACAAATGCTAGGTTTTACTGTATATGATGTTTGATCAGTGTTATTGTGTTTGTTATTTTCTGTCAATGAAGTCTTCCATGATGATTTGTGTTTGAAAATGTTGGTTGAGTTTGAATGAATATGTTATGAGATGTTGAATAGTAATGATGTTGCTATGAGATGATTTGTATTTGGTTCAAAGATCTGTGATAAGGTCAATATGTGTTTCAGTGATTGACTTCAATAATGCAGTCATTCAGTTTTAAGGTTCAGTGTTCTGAGATATGTGTGCGAGTTAGCTAAAGAGAAAGTGCTTATATACGCAGGTATGTCTCTTAATAATCATGTATATATTCTGAAATAAGGTTGACAAGGGTTCGCAGTGATATGATTTGGTTTTTGTGATGAACAGTAGGTGGTCTGATAGTGAATTGAAAATATCTAGCCATTTTAGTTGTTTGAGATTCGGTAATTGGTTTATTGAATGATTTGATGATTAAGTTGGTTCAATGATCTAATACAGTGATTGGTTTCAGTTTGTTATTTAATAGTGGGCTTAAATGATGGTAGTGGGTCCAGTTTGAGAATTTGATGAAATGTGGCCTAGAAATATGATGTTTTGGTTCAGGTGGATCCAGTATGAAAATTATGAAACGTGGTCCACAAAAGTGTTGAGGGTTGGAGCATTCAGTGAGGAAGTCAAAACTTCCTTCCTGTGGTAGCTAATAAATTTGATCAGGGGGTTGGAGTTCCCTTCCAGTGGGTGTTTGTAAATGATATCAATGGGTTGGAGCTCCCTTCTAGTGGGTGCTAGAGAACAAGAGAAGGTTGTAGCCTTCTGCAGGTGGGTGCCTACGTGCTAGTATGATTTTTCACCAATACAAGATTGTAAGAAGTTTTTCATTATAATAAAAGATGAAGAAAAAGATAAAAATAACGATAGTTTTATCCCATGTTCATGTGCATTGATGTGTTTCTTATGTGTGATGGTTTATTATGTTCTTAATAAACATGGTTACTATTTAATTAATTCCTAATGAAGTATTGATACATTGGTTCAAGTTAAACAGATGATGAATTAACTGAAAAGTTAGTTAACTGGATGTACATTAGTTGTCTGAATAATAGTCACGTACATACGTAGGTTTACTTCATTATAGTAGAGTACATAAATATGAATAAGAAAAGAAAAGTTTAAGTGATTTTTTAAACACTGATTCACTCCCCCCCGCCCCTCTTAGTATTTTCCCCAACAATTGGTATCAGAGCTGGTCCTTCAGAAGAAGCTTGATCGCTTGAAGGAGATCCATCAAGATGATGGGAAAGAAGAAGATACCTCAAAGGAGGGATTCAGAAAACTGTGATAGTGATATATCAAATGCAGTAACAGTTACAGAGGTCAGCAAATATTTAGGTTTGAGAGAACCTCGTTTTCTATTGATCAAGAATGAAGAAGACGTTAAAAAAGTAATTATCAGGTATGGTATTTTATTCTATTTGTGGTCCATTTCCTTGTCTATGCAATAATGGTAGTGATGATGACAGTGAAAAAACTAAACTTGCAATCATGGGTAAAAGTAAAAGTAAGCACTCTAAAATAGATTCAAAAATGTTGGCCCTAGAAGCAGAAGATCAAGGTAAGTCAGAAACAGTCGAAAATGAAGGCATACCTATTCTAATTTATGATAATTATCTCCAATGTAAATAAAAGATGAAGTCTAATCTAATTAACCGTGATGTTTAGTATTTAGTATGCAATGGATACACCAAAATTCCTCCATCGGATGAGGAAGTGTAAAAGAATCGTAAGACAATAAGTGAAATCATTAATAGCATACCTGATTCAACATTAAATAGGGTTATGCATTATGCAACTGCAAAGCAAGTGTGGGATACTACAAGAAATCAATGAAGAAAACCCAAAGGAAGGTTTATCCTTAGAATAACTACCAGATAATCCTATATCGAATAATGTGTCAAAGAATGAACATGATGACAAAACAAACTTTGTTATGTCAGTTGCTGATTCAGAAGAAGACAGGTTGCAGGAAATTTTTGATCTTAAAACAAAACTTGATATTACCTTGAAAAATAGTGTTAATATTAAATATAAGCTGCATGCATATGATAACAAGGATCATATTAAATCAATAAATGTTGTTGTGGAATCTAAACAATATTGTGTAAGGTCTTGAATCTAAGATTGTCTCTGTAAGAGTAGATCTTGAAAAATCAAATAAGATGAATGAAGAACTACTTCAAGCATTTGAAGAACAAGAAAATGGGTTGAAAGAAGAGATTCTAAAATTAAAGGAGCAAGTGGAAGAAAGAAGAAGGGTTGAAGAAGGTATGAAGAAGAAGTATCTAGAAAATGAAAATAAATATCAAAGAATGGAGGTTGAGGTAAACAATCTAAAAGGTAAATTAGAAGAAAAGGATAAACATTTGAGATTTCAAGATAGTACTAAGATTTTGGATAATATTCTTAGTAGTCAAAAGTCTCGCTCCATCAAATATAGTCTTGGTTTTCGTGAAAATGTTGAAGGATAATCTAGTTCACAAGTTGATGCAAGTAATTTAAAGTGTAACAATGAAAAACCTGAGATCCTCAATAAAGAAATAAGAATTCAACCTGATCAACAACCAAGGAAAGTGAATCTTCAAACAAAATCGTTTACTCCTAGCTATCGAAATGATAATAGATTCTCTCCTCTAAGTAATAATGTGAATGTTTTATATGCCATGATGATGGACACATTGTACCTAATTGTAGAAGTAGACAGTTTCAATCATAAGCAAATCACTGCTTCACAAAAAGATCATCAACTTCCAAGTACTCAATCTTCTTTAAGGGATATTGTTTTTATTGCAATATATATGGTCACAAATCTATTGATTGAAAAAGAAGTAATATGAAACATAAATATTATGATTCCTCTGCTCATATAAGATGTTATGCATGTAACAAGTTTGGACATGTAGCAAAAGAATGCAGGAACAAATCTATGGACCGCCTCAGACAACATGGCAAGAAACCAGACAAGAATATTGATGTCAGAAGAACTTAAAAAGATGGATCCACCAACATTTTTCATAATAAGAAGAAAAAAGAAGAACAAATAAGGTGTGGTCTTTCTCTTTTCTCATTTTAAGAAAGATGAATGGTACATTTATAGAGGATGTTCTCATCACATGACTGGAGATAAGAGTAAGATGGAGTCTCTCAAGAAAAACCAATATGGTAAGGTTATTCTTGGAAATAATGCTCCAACAAAAGTTTTGGGAAAGGGAAGAGCCAGAATTAATAAACATAGAGTTGAAAGTGATACTTTATTAGTTCAAGGGCTAAAGAATAATATCCTAAGTGTAGGTCAAATGGCAGAAAAAGGAAATGTAATTATGTTTACATCAACCAAATGCAAAGTTATATATGAAGAATCTGGAAAAGAAATAGCAAAAGGATACAAAAACCCACACAAATTATATGTTCTTAACGAACTAAATTCTCAAAGGTATGAGGAGGATTCAGACTCAGAGTAAAAGAAGATGGTGCCCATTGCAGTCCATTATTCTTAAAAGAATACTTCTAACAATGACTGCAAAAAGTGATGTGAGGTACATGACCTCATGAGAAAAAAAATATGATTATCAGGTACTCAGGATCAATCATGTGAAATCTCAGGGGGGATTAATACAGATTTTGTCTTGATGATGACCACCATGGTTTCTTTGGTATTCATATTTCTTACATTACTAACAGTGCATCTGATGTAGTAACAGTGAACAAGTACATAGAATACAAGCTCAAGGGGACATTTGGCTATGAAATTTCAACATTTTGCTTTTTTTTATGCAGATATTATGAAGGGAAGTCACATATATACATGAGCTATGATACAAGCAGTCACATACGTTTTCCTATGGTGAAGAAAAAATAGGACAGACTCAGGGAAAGGCTATGATATTCTTCAAACAATTATTATTTGGCTTTCTTGTTTTGATGTTGATTGTTACAATGTGGATGCTACTTAGAAGCTATATTAGCTAATGATGGTTTAAGAATTATTACAATATGACATTGATGACATGGATTATTGATCGATAGAGTTGCTTTGATGACCTTACTGATGGATGAGTTGATGTGATTAGAACTGATAGTGAATAATTGGCACATGTTCAGGGGGATTATTTTCTATGCTTCTAATAATGCATCATTAACGTTATGATTGCTTGAGAATTTCTCGTTACATAATGATGATTATATTAATGATTCTCATGTTGCTAAAGTTTTTGAATGATGCATCATACTATGCTACGGTAAATGGTTTCCTATGATGAAATCGTGGATGATACTTATATATTGCTTGAGACACATAGTTGTTATAATGCTATTGTTCATATTTATGATGATGGAAGATTATTTTGATGATGCATATGGTACATATGTTATCTTTCTTAAATGTTGATCTTCATAAGTTCGAGGAGATAAACAGAGATTGAGTATACAACCTCATTATTTGATGATGATAAGTGTCACTCATTACTTTTATGTTGTTGTCATTATGCCTTCAAAGATGCATAAATTGCATATGGTTAACTTATGGATGATGATTCGTATAGTTCTTGACTCTCACATGTACATGATATGATACACATGGTATATTGTTTGAGGATTGTTGCTCTTGATGGTATCAAGGAGATGTGTTACTAATAAAGTTTGATAAATGATAGTGAGCTCATGGTTTGCTATTGATGAATTTTTTCATTGATGAGAAGCTATATACATACTATTATATCTATGTCATGGGATATCACTGATGGGTGGATTACAGATAAGGATTTTATGGATGATTAATTAAGTTACATGTTGATGAAGTGGTGTTGGTGTGATAGTTCTCCTTGCATGAAGAAAATGGGCCAAGAGAATGATGTTACTATAGTTTTCATGAAGAAATCTACTAAATGATACTTGGAGACATAGCATACTTAGTCACACATTGATGATGTTAGAGAATGATGCTACTTTTCCCTATCCTACTTTATCATGATATGCTTGGTTCTCACATATGTTAATTGATGCATGAAAATATATGTTGCTATGATTTGATGAACATGGATTGAGGCTCTTCCTACTAAGGGAAAGAGCAAGTTGATCTTGATGAGGTCAAGAGGATGAGTTGATAGCAGATCTCTATGGAAACGCTTATGCTACATACTTGGTCACAGCTTGATGATATTAAAGATACATTTCTTTATCTTGCAAATTGATGATAAAAATGTGCATGTTGTTGTTCATGCTACGCCTGACAAATGCTTATGGTACACATCCTATATGGTGTATGATAGTTGTCGATGACTATCAAGGTCTTATTGCGGCCTTTTGTTTTGGTCTCTTTATGTAAAGGTCATGTAAAGACCTATGCTATAAATCATTGTAAAATTCAGTCATGTATGGACTATTGTGGTCAAGTCATGTAATCCCATCTTTTTGGACATGTGATGTAATTTGTAACCCCACTAAGTTGGGTGAATAATATAAGCACGAGTTATTGGTGATAGGAAAGGTCATGCCTGGCTTAGTCATAGAGCCATGTACCTCTTTGTACATTTTCAAAAAATTAAGCATGTGCTCAAGGGGAGCATGGATAGTATTTAGTGTTCATACTCAGTAGATCAGATCTACAATGCTCATGTCGACAAAGGGAGAGAAGTCTTCATTCAACCTTCATCATACCTTTGCCCTTGATGTCAAAGGGGGAGAAAATCTTGGTGTTTGGAAAATTCTTGGTGACTTGGGAGATAAACTTGGTATATGTATAGATGTGTTTACATCTATCTACAAGTGGTGGGACCAAAGACCAAAGTGGTTTCCATCAAGTCCAAAGGGAGAGATTGTTGGCATTATGACAAATGTGTTGTCATTGATGGAATCCTAGTTAATAAGGATGCCATAATGATGGTACCAAGATGAGTATTTAGGCCAATACATATTGAACAAAGGAATATTAGTTCAGAGATAAAGGAATGATGACAACCTACTTAATAAAGATGCCAACATGATGGTAGCAGGATGAGTATTCAAGCCAATACAGATGTGGCAGAAAGATTAGACAAAGGAATATTAGTTCAAAGATAGAGGAATGATAAAGATAAAGTTTAAGGAAGTATACGAAGGTTCTGTGAAGAAAAGGCATGTACATATGCAAGTTCTGTGAAGCAAAGTCATATACAGTTTCCGCACCATGGTATTCTAAATACCAGGGGCCTTTACCATGGTATTGGCACATAGTAATGAGTGTGGCAATGGACATTCGATCCCATCAAAGAATATCATCGACATAACTCTGGAATTGGCCTAATGTATTGGTTAAGGCCTAAGATATATAAGGAGATGGAGATCAAAGTGTTAAGTGTGTATGATATGGGTTGTTGATGAATTGTTTGATTTGAAATAAGTGTGTACCCGAGAGTGTGAGGATGGATCAAATCTTATAGATTTGAAATGACTGACACTGAATAATATGCTTATGGGGTGATAGATCTTTGATGATGATGTTATGATGTGTGTCTTTTACAACATATGCTAATATTTAGTTGGAATGATGTTCTATTGTGTAGCGAAGGTATGATTCAGTAGTTACAAATATGTACATAGGTTTTCTTCAGAAAGATTATGTGTATACAATATGGACATATCTGTACTTTTGGGTAGTCACGGATGAATTCTATAATATGGACAGATCTATACACATGTATGCTTCTTGAAAGGCGCATACATACACATAAATGTCTTATAAGGGTTGCGTACATATGCTATGGTTTTGTTGTATATGATGTCTGATCAATCTTGTTGTGTTTGTTGTTCTTTGTTAATGAATGCTTTCATGATGATCTATGCTTGATAGTGTTGGTTAAGGTTGAATTGATTATGTTATGAGATGTTGAATAGTAATTATGTATTTGGTTGAGAGATCTGTGACAAGGTTAGTATGTGTTTCAGTGATTGATTACACTAGTGCAGTCATTTAGTTTCAGGGTTTAATATTTTTGAGATCTGTATGTGAGTTAGCTAAAGAGAAAGAGCTTATTATGCAAGTATGTCTTGTAATAATCATGTATATATTCTGACATAAGGTTGATAAGGTTTGCAGTGATATGATTTGGTTTCTATTATGAACAATAGGTGGTCTGATAGTGAATTGAAAAGATCTAGTTATTTTGGTTGTTTGAGATTCAGTAATTGGTTTATTGAATGATATGATGATTAAGTTAGTTCAGTGATCTAATATAGTGATTGGTTTTAGTTCTTTATTTAATAGCGGGCTTCAATGATGGTAGTGGGTCCAGTCTAAAAATTTGATGAAACATGGCCTACATATTTGATGTTTTGGTTTAGGTGGATCCAATATGAAAATTATGAAACACGGTCCATGGAAATTTTGAGGGTTGAAACCTTCAGTGAGGAAGTCAAATCTTCCTTCTAGTGGTAGCTAGTAAATTTGATCAGGGGGTTGGAGCTCCCTTCTAATGGGTGTTGGTAAACGAGATCATGGGGTTGAAGCTCCCTTCTAGTGGGTGCTAGAGAACAAGAGAAGGTTGCAGCCTTTTGCAGGTGGGTTTCTACATGATGGTACGAGTTTGCGTCAGTACAAGATTGTAATAATTTTTTGATTATAATAAAATATGAAGGAAAAGATGACAACAACAATGGTTTTCTCCCACATTCGGTTTCCACCTAAAAATCCTAGTGTTCATGTGTGTTGATGTGTTTCTTATGTGTGACGATTTATTCATGTTCTTATTACACATGTTTACTATTTAATTAATGCCTATTGAAGTATTGATACATTGGTTCAAGTTAAATTGATGATGAATTAACTGAAAAATTAGTTAACTGGATATATGCTAGTTGTCTTAATAACAATTGCGTACATACGTAGGTTTACTTCATTATAGTGGCGTACATAAATCTGAATAAGAAAAGAAAAGTTTAAGTGAGTTTTTAAATACTGATTCAACCCCCCCCCCCCCACCCCGCCCTAGTCCTTTTCCCAACAATTGGTATCAGAGTTGGTCCTTCAGAAGAAGCTTGATTTCTTGAAGGAGATTCGTCAAGATGATGGGAAATAAGAAGATAGTTCAAAGGAGAGATTCAGAAAATTGTGATAGTGATGTATCAAATGTAGTAACAGTTACAGATGTCAGCAAATATTCAAGTTTGTGAGCACCTCGCTTTCCATATATCAAGAATGAAGAAGATGGTAACGAAGAATTATCATGTATGGGCTTTTGTTCTAATTGTGGTCCATTTCCTTATCTATGCAATAATGATAGTGATGATGACAGTGAAACAATTGAACTTGCACTCATGGGTAAAAGTGAAAGTAAGAACTCTAAAACAAATTAAAAGATGTTGGGCCTAGAAGAATAAGATTAAGGTAAGTCAGAAACAATGGACAATGAAGGCATAACTATGCTAAGTAATGATAATTATCTCCAAAGGAAAGAAAATATGAAGTCTAATCGAATGAACCATGATGTTTAGTATTTAGAATGCAATGGCTACACCAAAATTCCTCCATCATATGAGGAAGTGAAAAAGAATGGTAAGGCAATAAGTGACATCATTAATAGCATACCTAATTCAGCATTAAATAGGGTTATGCATTATGCAACTGCAAAGAAAGTGTGGGATAAGATACAAGCAATCCATGAAGAAAACCCAAAGGAAGGTTGCTTATTAGAATAACTACTAGGTAATCCTATCCCTAACATTGTGTCAAAGAATGAACATGATGACAAAACAACCTTTGTTATGTCCATTGTTGATTCAGAAGAAGATAGATTGGAATAAATTTTTGATCTTAGAACAAAACTTGATATTGCCTTGAAAATGATTCTTAAATTTTAAAGATAAGTTGGATGCATATGATACCAAGGATCATATTAAATCAGTAAATGTTGTGGAATCTAAAACAATATTGTGTAGGTCTTGAAGTTGAGATTGTCTCTCTAGGAGTAGATCTTGAAAAATCTGATAAGAGGAATGAAGAACTACTTCAAGCATTTGAAGAACAAGAAAAAGGGTTGAAAGAAGAGATTCTCAAATTAACGGAGCAAGTGGAAGAATGAACAAGGGTCGGAGAAGGTATGAAGAAGCAGTATCTAGAAAAGGAAAAGAAATATCAAAGAGTGGAGGTTGAGGTAAACATTCTAAAAGGTAAATTACAACAAAAGGATAAACATTTGAGATTTCAAGATAGTACCAAGATTTTGGATAATATTTTGTTGTAGTAGCTGCAACACCCTCCAAAATTTTGGCCTACATCCAGTTTCAGAGCCTTACTTGGACTTTTACTTGATGTTTGCAAGCACTCGGGATATCCTTTATGCAAACCTGTGTATTTGGTATTGGCACCTTCCAGATTAGATAATCATGTGGCCTGGACCGATGAAAACCACAGCTTCTCAAGACATCCCTAACTGAGTTCCATTGCCTTGCCATAGACTCTGACATACCTAGATCAGAGGCCTCTTTCCATAGAAGAAGTGGACCTTGCCATCCAGCTATAAGCTTATCCCACATAAAAAAGCCTTTACCACAATATTAAATGTATCATAAAATCAACATTTTGATTTTTATCATAAATTAATGTTTATCTATATTTATTAATCATTTAATTTATAAAATTATATATAATAATATATATATAATATATAAAATAATTTATATTTAATAATATTTATTATTAAAAATTAATAAATTATTTATTATATATACATCAAATTAAAAAGCATTATTTTTTATTTTTGTTTTTTCTCAATCATACACATATAATTTATAAATTTCATAATCAAAATTCTATCATTAAAAATGTTTGAATTAGTTACACATTCAACTCTATTGAAAAACATGTTCAACATATATACTTAGTTTTTCTTAAAATACATAAAGTACATCAAGATTCTATTTAATAAAAAAAAATTATGCAGGGAAAAACCCACATTTCTTAAAGAGGTATATTATTGTGAAAATCATTGATTTGAACCATAAAGATTAAATAACTAAAATCTAACTAAAATCTTTGTGTGACGATTGCGAAAAAAAGGCCATGACGTAGTTAAATTAAAATACTCAAGGAACCCCATTGAGAAAAGGCCGAGGATATACTTTTCTTCTGTTCCTACTTTATTGGAGGATATAATTGAAAATTTTAAAGTGTGGTTATTACTTAGTACTACCTGGACATACTTAAAAATTATCAATAATCACTCAAAACATAGTGAAAAGATTCTTCAAAACTTAAACGTTGGAACACCAATGCGATGAGCTGACGTGTACCTTAGTTGGTTACCCATCGTTTTCATTTCGCTGACGTGCATAGTGGTTAGTTATCCATCGTTTTCATTAAATTTAAAAATGATTAATAACGACGTTTTAATAAAATAGTTTTGTTAAGTCGAAAATAGTTTTAAAAGGTTAAAAACATTGAGAAAAGCTATAACGTGACACCAACACCGAGAATGTCGACAGGGCCCGTGGGACCGACACCGATACGGGGCGCGGTGTTCCGGATTTAAAAAGAGAATTCCGAGAAGAGTGGGCTGCTTCAGGGTCGTGGATTTAAGACATGTTATTCGGCGGTTCTTCCCATGCGTTGTTCTGGCTTTTTCTGCAGGAGCCTGCTGTCCAAGCACCATAGTTTGCACAGTAGTTTGCTGTCGAGGCAGGAGATAGAAAACTCTGAATTCCGTCTAAAGCAATGGGAAGGGGGAAATTAAGGACGTTAGGCTAAAGTCTGTTCGGTACTCTGCAGACTTTCTACAGAAAATATTGTGGGATTTTCTATCGAAAGAGTGTTTGAAAGAGGAATTTGATCTCTTGATTGAGATTTTAGGAAGCAGATTGAGAACTCGCTGCAACAGGAGCTTACAATCCGAGTCTCTCTTCCCTAAAGCGAGGGTATCCTATCTTTGCTGCGAGCAGACAAACTGAAACCGGCTCATCGACTGGCACTGAAAGGAATGCCGCTAGGTAAATAGGGTGCATGGTATAATAGATGTCTGGTGAAGGAGGGTTTGAAAGAGGAATTTAAGGATTCTGATTTTTAAATATAAGTGGAATTTCAAAACGTCGGAGACTCACAGGAAGAATGTCCGGGGAAAATAACAGCAAGCATGATCCAGTCTCACCAGCAGCATCCAAGCCATAAATTCCGTAAGGAATAGAAGCTGGAAAGGATGTAAGGCGAGGTGATGGTTCCGCTGCTCTAGCTGCTACTGGTGCTTGCTTTCCTGTGGCCGGTGGCTGTGATGCTTAAACGGGTGCTTCTACCTAAAATGGTGCTCTGGCTCGGTCAACTGTAGCATCTGTTAGTGGATTAACTGCCCATGGAGGTGAGGAGTTTTTTTTGTCTATGTAATGAGAAATGATACGTAGCAGTATATGATGTGTTTTTTTTGTCTATGTAATGAGAAATGATACGTAGCAGTATATGATGTATTGGCTATTTTTTTGAGCTTTTATTTTAGGGAATATGATTTGGAATGAATGTTGAGTATGTCGGTTTTGTTATCTTGGTTGGTCATTGCAGGCTTGCCTGGGCTACTTGTTGAAGAATTTAGGGCACTGATTTCATGAGATTCTTCTTGCATGATAACTATTAATGTTTAGCTTATTAGCATATTCTTTAAAGTTAGTGTGTTTTCTTTAGTTCATTGAATAGCTATCATAACAAAGAGACAAGAACACAAGATGGCTATCATAAGAAAGAGACAATAACACAAGATGTGGACAATAACACAAGATGTTGCCTCCAAGCCAGGGCAAAATCTGTATGTAAAACTCTTGTATCTCTTCTTATAAATGTTTAGACGATGAATACCAAGACCTTGACAAAATAGACCCAAGATTACCTCCAAGATGTTTGTCACTATTCTCTGCTCTGTTTGGTCCACAATTCACTGTACTCCTTCTCTTTATGTCTTCGCTGTCCAGTTACGGTTTTCGATTCCTTCTTTTCTTGGCTGCCACAGTTCTTCGTTTCTGTTGTTGTCTTGAGACAATCCTTCATGCTCTTTTCTGGCTGCCACAGTTCTTCGTTTATGTTGTTGTCCTGAGACAATCCTTCATGTTCTTAGCTGGTTATGACACTGATAAGACATGCCACCACCGAGAGTTGAACGCTTTGTATATATCTTATATGGTCCACCACCGAAAGCAGAACGTTGTTATTGTATATATCTTATACAATCCACCACCGAATGCAGAACGTAGACACTGTGTAACTATTATTTTGAGTGCTTTTCAAATTAATGTATGATTAATTGTAAATTATAGCTCCAACATTGATTTGTTTTTTAATATATATTTTTTAATTTTCTAATTTTATAGGCTAGAGAAAGTGGCTAATGGAATAGCCTTTTTAATGCCTTTCTAATTAATGGTTTCTTTAGATATTGATTGAATTGTTATTGTGTTGGCTTCCTAGGATGTTGTTTGAGTTGTTATTGAGAACATCATTTCATAGTTTTGTATGGCTTTTTTCTCCCGTAGTTTAGTTTGATGTATTAAAAGTAGCCCTGCAAATGCCGACTCCACTATTCTACAAGAATTATTGTTTTGATAATTGAATTAAATGTGACTTTAAACTATAACATTTTCTATTGCAAATTAGATATCTAAGATTAAATTATTATAATGTAATTTTATTTTCCCATTGTGCAGTTCAACCATCTTTGTGCGTGGCATTGGGATAAATCAGGCAATTAATTGAAAGACAAAACCAAGTCTGGAACTTCTCTCACCAGGTTTTTCTATTTCATGGTAGGTACACATTACCTGAGCCCCACCCACACATAACCAAAGATTTATTTTATTTTACATAAGAGTAAATTTGATTGATCATTTTATTATTATTATTTTATTTTTCTACTCTAATTATTTATTAGTATTAATGTGATGGGTTTACATGACTAAGGTGGGATATTACCATGTACGTACTTATTTATGAATGAAAATGAGTAATAAATAATTGTTTACACCAGCCACAAATTTAGTTATAGTATGAAACTTTTGTGTATATGTAACAAATTTACATATAGTATGAAACTTTTGTGTATCTTTAAGAGACACATTCAATTTTTTTCTTTTTTGATTAAAAGTTATATTTAGTTTTTTTTCTTTTTTTCCAAGAAAAAAGTGCAATTTTCATTAATAGATAAGAAAATTACATGTTGTATCATCAACATGTATGAGATGTAGTCACCAGGGATCAAAACAATCATAGTTCAATATTTACAATATTAGCATAATATTTACATAAATGAAATGATAAAACATAGTCCATTTAGTATCAAGAGCTGTAAATAAGCAAAAGCAAAATTAAAAAGAATGATCTTTGAGGACCATTCCGAAGAGTTTCCATCCAATTTGATGAATGGACGATGGAAGAACTAGAAAAAGGCACCATCCTTGAATTCTTGAATCAGCCACTGCCCCCTGTTTTGGTACGCGGCCTCCTGTTTTGCTACGCGACCTCTTTGGATAGACAATCAGCGACCGCATTCCTTTCCTTGTATATGTGAGAGCATACAATAAAATCAAATTGTGATTTTAGAGTGATGACTTCATCTAGTAAATCCCTGAGTGTGTGTTAGTGACAATGATATGCAGAGTTGATCCAATTTATAACAAGTTGTGAATCCCCAAAAATCTGAATCCTTTGGCAGTTTTGTTCCAGAGCAAATATGAGAAGGTGTCTTAGGCTGTTGAGCTCTGCAAAGTTATTTGTGCCTCTGCCTATACCCACTTTGGTTTTGAAAGAAAGATGTTCATTTATATGGACCACAACCCCCCCCGCAAAAAAAGCCCGCGGCTTGAGCCGAACCATCAAAATAAGCCCAAGGAGTGCTCTTATCTATAACGAGTGATGACCCGAGCATGTTGTTGGTCAGGATCATCTGGAATCAGGTTGTAAGTGGCAACGATATTATTACAAGTGGTTGGCCAATGGGTCAGAGCATCTTGGAAGATATAACAATCCCTGTTCAACTAGATGCCCCAGCTAACAATTAAAGGGAGGTGTTTGGCTTTTTGTGTGGCAGCCTCAGTCCACCAACGGTGCTAGGCATCTGCGATGTTCGGGCCTTCCCATTTGTTGGTAATGTTGAGAGAGGTCGTAATGTGAGACCATACTTTTACAACAACCGAAAAATAGAGGAATAATTCGTCGATATCCTTACCATTTTCATGGCAGAGGCAACATTTGGATGGACCATGAATGGCACGTCGCATAAGGTTAACCTAGGTGGGTACTTTATTCGGAAGGATACACCACATGAACAACCAAGTTTTGTGTGGAGCTTTTAGCTTCCATAGTGGGCGCCACCACCAACATGTATCCCTCGGATCATGTGCAAACATAAGGGCAGCGTACCCATCCTTTGGGGTATATTGACCATGGGAAGCTCAGGCCCAGATGATCTCATCATCCTGCATTGATATTCTGATATTTGCTTCCTCCAAAGCTCCTATAAAACATTGCCATATCCTTCTCCATCTGTTTGGGATGCCAAGGTCCCGAGAGTCCAGCCAATGCTGCGGTGTCCAGGGAGGATGTCTGACATCAGTGATGTGGGCAATCTGGGTGATGCTTGTCACTGAAAGGAATTGTTGCAAAGCCAGAGGGAGAATGTGTGCATTCCCACATCCAGACTAGGCATCTGTGCCTTGCTCACTGTTCCCAATATTCCACGCCAAGCCATCCTTGATGATGCTTATTGATTGTGAGATGGCCTTCCAAATGATCGATGCATTGGATAAATACTGGCCGGGCTTTCGAATCCAGTCAATCACAGATAGTGGATGAATGTACTTATAATAGACCACCTCTTTCCATAAGCTCTCCGACTTGATAATTTGCCAACCCATCTTAGCTGCCAGTGCCCTTGCAAAAATATAGAGGTCTTTTATACCCCAATCACCCCATTTCTTAGGTTTCCCTATTTTGTCCCAGCGTACCCAAGCAAAACTCCGCCCCACATTTTTCCCCCGCCATAGGAACCTACGACAAATTTGTTGAATCCTGTTGATAGTGCCTTTTGGAATCCAGGCAAGAGTCATCCAGTAAACTGGAATGGCCTCCAACACATATTTAATCAAGGTGAGTCTGCTAGCCCTAGAGAGCCATCTCTGCTGCGAAATGTTTATGCGGCCTTCAATTTTTGCAATGAGCCAAGACTAGTCAGCAATACAGTATCCATTTGGATTGAGCTTGAACGCAAGGTATTTGAGACCGGTCTCCAGCTCTTGTTTGACGAAATCAAATTGTTGTAAAGCATATCTTTCCTCATTTTGGAGGCAAGACACTAAAATGATGGTGGATTTGTTGAAATTTGTCTCCATACATGTAGCTTTACAAAACAATGATAGAATTTTCTTGAAACAAGTCATATCACGAAAAGAATCATTTAAGAAAATAAGTACATCATCTACAAACAATAGATGAGAGAGATATGACACATCAGATATCAATACCCCTCCCGGAGACTCATCTGCACGAGCATTTATTAACAGTCTACTTAAACCTTCCATGATCAAAAGAAATAGCTGAGGGGATAGAGGGCATCCCTATCTCAGGCCTCGCTCAACATGGAAAAAACTTGATGCAACCCCATTGATAAGTATGCTATAGGATGCAGAAGTGAAGCAACACATGATCCAATTAATGAAAGAATGAGGGAAGCCGATATGAGTAAGGATGAGCTGCAAATAAGACTAACTTGCATGATCAAAGGCTTTTGAGAGATCAATCTTGAGGATGATAGAATTTTTGTTCTTTTTTTTGATCGAGTGGAGGCCTTCCTGAGAAGTCCCTATGATAACGGCTTCATGGATCTGACGGTGGCTGAGGAAAGCAAACTGTGCTTTGGATAACGTCTTGGATAAGAAAGGTTTTAGGCACATAACAATTATTTTTGAGATAATTTTGTAAATACAGTTGTAGAGGGAAATAGGTCGATAGTCGTCAAAGGAAAGAGGATTATCAACTTTTGGGATAAGGGCCAGAAAAGTCAAGTTAAACCCCTCATACATCCTGCCAGAAAGTCTGCAATCCTCTATGGCCAAAAGGAGATCAGGCCCAATGAACTCGAGAAAAGTAGTGTAGAATTCCATGGGCCACCCATCCAGGCCCGGACTCTTGTCTCTTTTGAAGCATTTCAATGCAGCTTCCATTTCCCCTAACGTTACAGGCTCATTTAAGGCCGTCGCCTCTTCTGCCTCTATAAATCTAAGAAAGACCTCAACAATTTGGAAGATCTCAACTATGGAGGCTTCCCTAAGCGCCTTGAAAATATGAGAGAAATGTTTGATTCCCATATATGCTAGTTGATTGAAAGTGCTGGCCTCCCTACTAGTCTGGTCCCGCCGCGCCCAGATAGTATTAGTATTTTTCCTCCCCCTGGCATATTGTTGGAAAAACTTTGAGTTCTCATCGCCTGCCTTTAGCCAAATCACTAGGCTCTTTAAGCGCCATGTCTCCTAGGGGCCTTTAACCAAATCACTCTGCTCTTTAAGCGCCATGTCTCCTCTTTTTGTCTTAGCAGACGAATCTTTTCAGTTTCCAGTTGATCAAGATCTCCTTTGGTTCAGAGTTTGAGTAGCTAGTAAGCCCTGAGTTTTCCATTTGCTTGAGGACCCCTTCAATCCTTTGTAACTCGGCGTCATCCTTTTGCAACTTTTTTCTTGCAGCGCTGATGGTTTTCGATTTTAATCGGGCCAAGTTACATGCAATAACTTTGGCTAGGGAGGTTTGATTACCCAAACTAGAGTGAGTCCAGGTCTCCCGTACTAATTTGTGAAAATCGGCTTCAGCGAACCAAGTAGCATTGAATTTGAAAGGAGAGTTTGGTTTATGGTTGGAGTCCATAATCTCCATGAAAATCGGGGAGTGGTCGAATAAACCCCCGGAGCCACCCATTGACGAATACGGTCCAACCTAGCTAACATAGTAGCCTTAATTAAAAAACGATCCAGTCTTCTAGCCAAAGCATCCTCCCCATTTCTTCTATTCCTCCAAGTCGGCATAATCTTTGCCGAATCAATGCTCAGGAGGTCATGAGAGTCCATTTGTAATTCAAAGAAGGCCGTTAAGAGATCAGTCTGGGCCCTGTTGCCCCAAGATTTAGCTAGCCCTAAAGAGAAGTTTAGGTCGCCTCCGATAATCAAATTTTTAGCCTGCATGAAATCGACATTCAATAGCCTTTCCCAATAAACCTCCCTGTTATGACAAGGTCCATAGATGTTAATGAGTCTGAGGGGCAGATCGATATTGGGGGAGATGAGGTCAGCTCCCAACCCCTCACCCCCCCGGTTTTTGCCACCCTTATTGATTTTTTATTGAACCCCAAAGCACAACCTCCTGATCTCCCCCTCACATCCAGAAAATGAAAACCCAATTTGGGAGTATTTTCAGTAAGACATTGTTAATGGAAACCCCATCACCTAGAGTCTCCTGAAGAAATAAAACATCCTTTCGCTCTGATCTACATAGCCTCTTTAGAGCCAGTTTTTTGTTCGAGCTGGCTAAACCCTTGCAGTTGAAAGAGAGGCACTTCATGGGTTAACCCTAGCAGGGTTTTCTTTTGCTCTAAGGACCCAGTCAATAGGAGTCTGAACGCCCGATGCCACCTCAATACCAACCCGTCTGATGGCTTTGGATAAATGAGATTGTCTACCCCTAGGAATCTTCAAGGGTATGGATGGGTGAGTGTCCTCATCCAGGCCAAAGGATAGTGTCCTGGGAATGGGTAAGGATCTCGAGTTATAACAGTGAGAACCACTAGAAATAGATCTCTCCCTGGAGACTATAGGGAGAGGGTCTAGAAGAAGGGTCGGGGAAGAGCGGAGAGGAGCAGGAGGAGCAAAAGCCACATGACAATTTATGAAGCACATATTGCTAGCCCCAGTGCCTGAACCTGAAACAATCATAGATGGTAATGCAATACCAGATAAACGACAATCTTGAGAAACAAGGAAGAGGGAGGAAGAGTACTCGAAAATGGTTCGATGCCCCTTGATTGTGATCTGGTGATTGGTGCCTCGGAGGTCTAGGAGTCCATCTGGTATGTCACCGCAACTGTATCACTCCGACTCGGCAAGGGCGCCCCTATGAGCCACGGGTGAAGAATCTGCCTCCGCGCTTGTTTGGGTGTTCGTAGATACATATGATTGCAGAGGTTCCAACTGTTTTCCTGTGATCAGAGGATAGTCTTTGTACAGGTGACTGACCTCATGGCACCGCCTACATCAGAAAGAATGCCCTCATAGTCCAGAATCTGCCACTTGATAATCTCACCCATCTGAAGCCAGTAGCTCTCCACCAAACCCTCCCGGGTGTCCAAGTGCACAAGTATTTTGGCAATTGCCAGGCATCCAATTTCTTGGTATGATTTGTCATGGTTAAGATACACATCCAGGTCATCCCCAATGCACCTAAAAATTTCCTCTGCCTAGAATTGCAAAGGGAGTCCAAGAAGACGCACCCAAATCAACCCCACGCCATGTTTTCCTTCTCCTGATCGAAGAGTGGTGACCATCTCTTGAGTAGGACTGACGTCATCTCTATATGCCAATAACGAGGCAATACCCAGTTGACAGGTTTTGGTTGAGGGAATATGAGAGCGAACCAAACCCTAGACATGGTGAGCACTGCATGGAGTTGCTCCATTAGATGACCCCAGACCTCTGTTGTCCACCTCTTTAATCGGGCTGGAGTATAATTTCGGCCACGGACCTTGCCCACCAAAACAATACTCTCAGTTAACGTCGCTTCTGATACCTTCCCTGAAAACCAGAAGCTGATCGCGCTCCCGAACCTTTGAGGATTTTGATTTTTCCCCCCACTAGGTCTGATATGCGGGCTTAAGGGCTGCTGTTCTCCCTCTGCTTGGAGATTGTCATAAGAGTCCGAGGTTCTGTTCTCCTTCGACCCTAGTTCTTGCTGTTGATTTGGGGTAGCATCGGATGTGCTCTAGCCAAGAAATTTTGTGGAGAGGTTGGGGCACATGAGATCTCCAATACCCAGAAAGGGTTTGGGCAGATTCTAAACATATCAGGAGATATTAAAATAATTAATATTTTTAATGGAGTCCCTAAGTCTAAACTTAGGGAAAATAAAATATTAATGTGTATTAATATGAATCTGAGTTAGAATGGTCCAAAAGACATGGATCAAGCCAGATCTAATCTTAGCCGTTGATTAGGGACTTAATCTCGTCGTTGATATTTCAACAGGAAAAGTATAAGAGGGGGCTTGAGGGTCACTTGGAGAACACTCTAGAGTGATCAGTCATTCTATTCTCTAGAACGAGGTTTGCTAAGAGAGATAGAATTAGTGATCGAGAGTTGCAGCTTAGGGGCATTGAGTACAGAGAGACAGAGAGGTAGAGATAGTGCTGGGAGAGCAGCGCAGTAGCCGGGGAGAGTGACGCAGAGCCAACCAAGGCTCACGCAGGGCCATGCAGAGGCATCCGGGAGCTGCGCAGAGCCTCAGAGAGGCCAGCGTTGCTGACGCAAAGGGCCAGAGGGTTGACACAGGGCCTCCTAAGGCTGATGCAGACCCATCCGGGGTGATGCAGGGCCAGCGCTGGGCAGAGAGGGGCTAACGCAGTCCAGAGAGAGGCTGACGTTGGGGTTTCTGGGGCAGATTGGTGTTGAGTAGCTGTTGAAAGGATTATCTGAGGTTTCAGCCAGGAGATTTGTCAGAAACTGAGAGGTATTACTGCCAAGTAAATTCTCTGTTAGGTAGGCCAGTTTCGGCACCTAGATTGTATTCTGATATTACTTAATAAGAAAACCCTCAGATAGTTGCACCAGTTTTCCCACATTGGGTTTTTCTAGGGACATTAATCCAAAAATAATGGTGTTATATGTTGTGATTGTTTCTGTTTCCTTTAGTCGCTGATTTGTAATATGTTGAGCATGCACTAGTGTTTATTTTCAGTATTTACATTGTAAATAACTTATTAAGTAACATAACAAGTAGGTAGGAATAATTCAGATAAAGTGCATGAAGGGTTTCTAACTAAGTAGACTTAGAAACTTCAACACATGCCGGGTGATACCGTTGAAACACCCCGGAGTGCAAGCAGTGGATGCAAAAACTAGAGGTGGGAAATCTTCAGCAGAAACCCCATGTGCGCTACGAGGTTGATTCAAACCCCCCTGCTTGTCGGCTGCCGTTCCACCCACTTCTCCCACTGTCACCCCCGTGAATTCCATAACATTCTCAGTACCCTGCTATTCATGCACCTAGGACAACAACTTAGAAGGTGACAAGATATTTAGAAATGGCGTTTCTGATACCTCTCCGAGGTTGAGCAAGCCTTCAAACACCACGACAACTAGTTGTGTAAACCCTAACCCTTGTAGGGTAACTTCCATATCTTCCATTAATGAGGAGAAAACCGCAAACTGTGCATTCGGTGGAGAGTTTGGTTCTGGTGCAATCTAAACCACGCAACAAGTGTTTATCTTCGACCTAGATTTGCGATGGGTCCATGGTATTGGAAGAGTAGTCTAGTTGTGCTTCATCCATTCATAAAAGACGTCGTTTGTGCAACCCTGGTAACTATTCCGAGCAGGCAAAGTCAAAATGCCCCCCTCGACAGGCGCTGACTTCGGTTGATGTTCGCAAAAACCCCAAGATAGTTGTTTCCCTGCTGAGTCTTTAGACCTCTGGAAACCCAATGGTGGAAACCACGGTAATAACCCCAGTCAAGTTTATTTAGTTATTTTAAAAGTTTAAACATTTAATAGTTTGTCTCAAATTATAGATGATGAATGAAAAGTTACACTAAAGGGTTAAATTATTGGTTTGTTTTTATATAGAAAAGTAATTTGAAAAAATATTTATTGTACGTGTTAATACATTTATTTGCATATTTCTTTTGCATTTTTCATTCCCTATAAATTCTTTTAAAGATTTCATTATTGGATTTTGTTTTTATACTTTGTGATGTCATTTACATTAATGTCCAATGTTTTTTTCTTAATACTTTTGAAGATTTTAAAAGAATATTTTAAGGGTCTAACTAGTTGCTATAGCAACATGTACTAATCAATTGGGTTTAGCTTGAGTGATTGTGTGATTGAGTGCTATTCTCTCCACTTGGGTTTTATTCTCATAAGTGACATGTCAAAACTTTGAGCTTCTACAAAATCAAATTTACCTTGAGTACCATCCTTGGAATGGGGGGAAGTGCCTTGTAGATTTTCCTAGGAAATCTATGCGAAAAAATAAATCATTTACCAAGTTATCACATGCCATTAACCTTCACATATAACACTAATAAAATATGTCATGCTTATGCCCAACAATTAATTTGATTTTGTCCGCTATTTAATTTGTGCTACTAAGTCATTAAAATGTGATGCCTAAATGCCCATGCTATGAGAGAGGTCTCTTTTAGTGCCTAAAATAGAGATTTGATTACTGTGACAAGTCATTATATAAGTTTAAAATGTGTTTCTTACATGTGTATCCATGAAAGAGGTCTGACCTCTATGTTAGTGCCTAAAATATAGTTGTGAATGCTATATCACAACTATCCCAACTTGCAAACTATCTGAGCCTAACTTGGTAAGTGTATTCACTTTCTTTTTCTACCTATTAAATTATATAGTTGTTGCTATTTCTTTTAGTTAAATTATATTGTTGCTCTCTTTGGTGTTTCATTTGTCTGTCTCTCATTATATTATCCCATTTAGAAATTATGTGTGACCTTAGGCCCTTGCGTTCTCAAATTATGAACTTGGTAGGCAATTAATATCAATATTTACTTGCCCCCAAGGGGCAACTTGATTGGTAATGGAAATGATATGAAGTCTTATGGAAAGTATGAGGTTCGAGGTTCAAATCCCCCTGATTTATTGTGTTGCCTCAAAATCTAACATGCCTTGTGAGATGCCTTACAAGGCAAGAACTAGACTATGATGCAACAATGAGGTGGTTGCCATTGTCACCTTGACACTCCACCTCTTGCTCTTTGGTGGAATTTTAACACACAAGAGGCTTCCCAGTATATATCACCTAAAGGTATTCTAAGTTAATAGGATCAATGTGATGTAATATTGACTGATCAAGGTATTTATTACTTGGATTAAGGCACTATTCTTTATGCAAAGGAACAATGCACAGATGAAGAAGCCTAAAGAAGATCACTTGAAGCCTAAGGTTTCAAAATAGGATTCAATAGCAATGCATCTAGCTATACAAGCACAAGGAAAAAGTTTGCTTCAAGGGTATTATCAACAATATGGAATGGAAAACCTTTAACAAGCCCTAAGTTAAAGACTTTTTGTTGAACTAGGGTTTTCAAGAGGCCCTAAATTGCCTAAAGTTGATGACGTCAATGCTAATAAGTTAATTTTCGCCAAGGGAAAAGCTATATTTCTAGGTAATGAGGTCAAACAAGGTGAAATAATGCCAAATGAGCTCCAATGATGCCTTAGGATAAGGACAAGAGAGGAAAAAGGTAAAGTTTTCAAGGTTTTGATCATCAAAAGACATCCTAGTGTCTATTCCTTACTTGGGTAATGGAGTCTTAGAAATATTAACCATAGAGATATCATATTTTTGCATGGAGTAAGAGGGAAAACCCTAGTTATCTTTTTATGAGCGAAAAGTAAAAAAGGCTCATTAGGAGGTTTTCTAGGGAGTTCAAGGATAATAGATTTAACATGCATCAATCTACCAAGAATTTCCAATAAATGTTTGCATTTAGACAAGGAACAAAACAAAAACCCTAGCAATATTTCATTACATGTAAACCATAAAAGACATGCAATGGAATACTCATAAATTATCCAAGAACATGCCTTCTTTCAATCCCAAAAGGATGTTTCCACAACAAAAACTAGTCTCCAATAGCCAAAATCCACATAAGATTACATATCCTCAAGTAGTGAAGTGTGGCTAGGCTAAGTCAAGCTCTCCTGGAGAGGCCAAAATCCACAAATGTGATGATAACAAATGAAATGTTATGCAACCAGATCACAAACAGAAGAAAAAATAGTTCAATGACTTGAAAATTAGCCTCTTCGAGGGGGAAACCTCCTTTACAACACATAATTGAACAATTCTTGGATGATACAAATGACTAGACCTCCTTGATATATTTAGGAGTTTAAGGGGTCACAATATAATTAAGCCTACATAACAATAATAATGTAAGGACACAACAATAACAATACAGGTTTTTATGGGGCACAACAATAACAATATGGGGCTACATGGACACAACAACAATAATAAGGGGCTACACTAACAATAACAATAAAAGGGGCTACACTAGTATTATAAGGACCTAACATGCCCCTCTCCTTCAAAAAAGTGTTGTCCTCAACGCTTGAGTAGTTCTGGATGCTTCTGTATAAAATTCTCATCCTCCCGTTTGGAATCTTCAGCAGGTAAGTTCTTCCACCTAATGAGATACCTGAAATTGATCGATTTCGTAGCTGTTGGGTTCTTGTTTTTGTGACTGATTTAGGCTCCAATATGATTTTTGCTTCTTCGTCAAGTTCTATCGATATTTTTTGAACTGGGAGCTTGTCACTGATAACTTTGTTTAAGCATGAAACATGGAAAACTGGGTGTACTCAGGAAGATGTAGGCAACTCCAATTTGTATGCCATAGTACCAATCTTTTGCAACACCTTGTAAGGACCATAGTACTTGGGTGATAATTTATTATCCTTCTTAGCTTCCTTGAGTGACATTTGTTTGTATGGTTGTAGCCGTAAAATTACCCAATCGCCTACATTAAAACTTCTTTCACTGCGGTGCTGATTGGCCTGTTGTTTCATTCGATTATGTGCTAGAGAGAGGCTATCCTTCAAGAGTTGGAGAACTTCTTGTTGATGCTCGATGTGATCTTCCACTTATTGAATCTTAGAATTTTCCCTTCAAGATGATGTGATGGATGGTGGATGATATCCTTAAGTGCCATAAATGAGGTCATTTTTGCTATAGTATGGAAGGAAGTGTTATACCACTATTCAGCCAGAGGAACCACTTGACCCATTGTGTTTGTTTATCAAATGCAAAGCAACGAAGATATCCTTCCAAACATTTGTTTAGTATCTCAGTTTGCTCATCATATTGAGGATGATAAGATGAGTTATGAGATAATTGAGTACCAAGACAAGAAAATAATTTCGTCCAAAAATTTCCAGTGAAAATGGGATCTCTGTCACTTACAATAATCTTTGGGTTTCCATGTAGCTTTTGAATCGTCTCCATAAATGCAGTAGCAACTGTACTAACTTTAAATGGATGAGATATTCAAGGTAACTGATATTCCAGAGGAGCATAGGATTGATGTCTTCATAGGGACTTTAAATGATAACATCCAACATGAGGTTCGCCTTTGGGAACTTGATTCATTGGAGAAGGCATTTAGGGTGAAAAGAAAAGTTGAAAGCAAAATTATGGCAACAAGGATGTCTACCACTCACAACTATAAAGATGGAAGTGTTGTTTCCCCTAGCCTTCCACAACCTACAAGGTTGACACCACAACAATTGGAGGAAAAAAGAGCAAAAGGGCTTTGTTACAATTGTTATAGCAAATACACTAAAGGTCATAAGTGTGCTGAGAAGAAATTATTTTACATAGATTGTGAAGAGGAGGAAGAAAGGAATGATAAACATCAAAATAGGAGGATATACACCAGGAACCAACCCCAGAGAAAGAAGAAATGAATCCGACCATATCTTGTAATGCATTTCCAGGAATTACCACTCCTCAAACTCTTAAGATAAAAGGATATATCAAGAAAAAAAGGTGATAGTGTTGATTGATTCAAGTAGTACCCATAATTTTATTTATTGTAATATATCCAAGGAATTAAATTGCTCTCTATATCCAGCACTAGAGTGTCAAGTGATGGTTGCAAATGGAGGAATTATAAATTGTTCTGATACCAAATTTTATGCAACCAGATCATAAAAAAGAAGAAAAGATAGTTCAATGGCTTCAAAATTAATCTCTTCGAGGGGGCAATCTCCTTTACAACACATAAATGAACAAATCTTGGATGATACAAATGACTAGACCTCCTTGGTATATATAGGAGTGGTCACAATATAATTAGATAATAGAGCGACTAGCCTACATAACAATAATAATATAAGGACACAACAATAACAATAGTGGGCTTTTATGGGGCAAAACAATAACAATATGGGACTACATGGGCACAACAATAACAATATGGGGCTACACTACCAATAACATTAAAGGGGCTACACTAGTATTATAGTGACCTAACATGAAAAGCGGTGATTCTCTTTTTATATGAAGTCTATCAACTCTAATAATCCACTAAAGCCTAGACAAGTTTAATTTGAGTGGACATAAAGAAAAATTCGGTTACAAACCAATCCACTAGCTCAACAATAAAATATGCGAATAAATGCCCACATGTGTGAGCTGTAAGCCTCTAGAAAGCATGAAATTGTGCCCTTTTAGGGTTCAAGATGCTCCAAAAGGTCATTGGAAGGGCTAAATAGTCTCCAAGCATCATGATCAACCTTAATTTGAGGAAGGGTCTTCAAATCAAGCCTCAAAGCATCTCCATGTGTCCAACAACCAGTTGTGGGTACCCTGTGTCATCTCTATTGGTGCTAAGTAGACAACGTAGTGTACTCTCTCTCTAGCCTTGGAGTTCCATTAGGTGCAACAAGCCCTGCTCAATCTTTTAGGGGGACAACAATCCTCATCTCGACTTTGGATCAATGTGTGCCCATCAAGTAGCGTTAAGGCCAAATTGGGGGCATGCTGGGTCCACTGGTACATCATCAAGAATCCTTAAGCAAGAGAAGCTCAATGTTCTAGCATCTGAGGGTGCTTCGAGGTGTCCATCAATTGCCAAAATGATCTAAGAGCCCAATGCTCTCCTAAATAAGGACAACACTACATTCGCAAGATTATCATGCTCCTCCAGAAGTGTAGTATGGCTTGGGCATCATGTGGAGTATGTGCCATCAAAGGCCTCAACTGCTTTGGAACCACCTGACAAAACCATCTCAAACTCAAGTGAAAGCAACCATTCATTAGAGACCACAACCATAGATGCATCTAGGTGGACCATACTTAAGTGTTAAGGACATAATAATACTTCAAATCACGATCACCTTCAAATATCTAATTAACTAGACAAAGTCCTCGTAAAAGTGTTTCCTACCTTTGTAGGGGTGGTTAAGTGATCAACCCTATTAGGTGCTTGCAACCCCTAAGGGGAGGTGGCATTTCCAAGGTCAACCCTTCAATCCATATGTGTTAGTAAGAATAGGTGGCAATGGAGGGGAAAGACTTCATTTCCAAGTGCCATGATCAAGGGACCAACTAGTGAGAGTCCACATCCCGAGTGTATAGATGTAATGGAGGGAGCAATCATGGAGGCATGGGTTACCCCTCTCGACTTGCTTTTTCCACCCCTTTGGTGCGCCTTTTCGTTTTTTCATAATGCTTTTTAATGGTGCATAGCTCAATGATGAAGACTTGCTCTTTATGGTATATCATTTATTTTACCCCTTAAGATGAGTCAACTTCTCGCTCATCAGTGTTGGGACATGCAAGAGTTCCTTGTGACGACATGGAACATCAAGTGCTCAGGAACCGGGTGATGGCTAATGAGGAGGGTAGAGCTCTTGTTAGGATTTTTCACACACGCTAACTTTTGTCTCGACCATCTTTTGCATTTTAACTTTTCATTTTCTTTTATTGTGACTATCTTATGATTTGTCATTCTTTTAGCTGCATCAACCTTAAGGGAAAAGTCTCTTGGTCAAACTCAAGGAAGTGGATATTGGAGTGCCAAATCCCAATGAACCTATGATAGTTAACCCGAAGGGTGTAGATGTTATCAAATAAGTGATGTGATATGGAAGGCGTTAAGTATGGAAAGGGTAACAGACACACTACTTTAATCCAAGTTTCCCAAGTAGTGCCCCTCCCATGATCCTAAGGCGTTAGAGGTCTCATTGGACTAGGGCTAAAAATTAACCCCCTTGGTAAGGTGAGAGGACAAGTTTATAGTCAAGATTGGTCAAATTATCCTTATCTCCCCTTTATTTGTGTAAAAATGCCCAAAATAAGAAGTAAAAGTACTCGATTGCATAATGGACAAAGTATTTGTCGAGTGGTAGCCCACCCTTATTCAAGAGGAATGTCGGATGGCGAGAGGTGCATGATTGGTGTAGATGGTGGAGAAAATTGGTATATCATTGTTAATGAACAATGTGTAGGGCTATTGGTTGGGAAACGTTTTCCCTTATGGGGTTTACCCATTTTGGTGGGGAACACCTGTCTTACCTAATCAATCATTGAGTCAGGGGCAATATATTTGTTAAGGAGGATCTCCCTCCACAAACTGGACTTAAAAATGAAATTCCAAAGGATCGAGCTATAAGTCACTGTCCAAAAAGATGGGCATGCTTTAGGTCCCGTCCTCCCCATCCTTTTGGAAGGGCAATCCTTTTCTTGTTGGCCAAATGCAACCCTCTATACTCCCCATGACCTCTCCAAATATAATTAAAACATAACTTCCTTATCTTTTTTAAGATACCTTTTGGTATGTACATTAAGAGGTGCTAATAAATTGGTAGAGCCTTCTAGAAATGATTTGATCAATACCAACCTACCTACTTGGGAGGATCACTTATTACACCAAAAATGAATCCTTTTTCCAACTTGACCAACCATCTAGTGCTAATTAGCTTTCTTATAATTATTTGGCTGGATATTAAAGCCAAGGTATCTTATCCCTTCTTCTGGATTTCCTCGAGCATAGGGTACTACGGCCTCTAGCTAAGCCAAAAGATTGTCATCTGGAGAAAAAACATAAGCTATTGACTTATGTCTGTTCACCTCCATCCTAGAATCAAACAATATAGGTTTAAAATATCCATCACTTTGCGAATTTCCCAAGGATTTCTAAAACAAAAAAGTAGAATATCATTGAGAAATAATATGTGTTATTAAAACATGTCTGCCAACCATTACACCCCCAACATCCTTCTTGCCTTTGCGTTTAGTAACAATATGCTCGACCACTCAGAAAATAGTAGAAATAAGTATGGGGACAAAGGATAAAAGAGGGCACATGTTAATGGCCCTTTAATTCCTATGAGATGGTTATTGAAAATGTCACTTGTTGTTTGGATCTTTTCTCTTGGATATTTTGGGTTTTATGTTGAGTAGCTAGTGTTGTTATTGTTGGAAATGACCTCTTTGAAGACAAGTCTTTACCAATGAGAGGAGACTAAGTGTGATGATTTTGTCCCTCCTTAGCCCTTGCTGTAATGTTGATATTGGGGAAGATTTATGTTTTAATAAAAAATGGCATAGGTTAATGACACTTTTAATCCTATGAGATGGTTATTGAAAATGTGACTTGTTGTTTGGGCTGTCCATTTATTTAAAGGTTGTCTTTCTTGGACCTTTCCTTTGTCATCTCATGGTTCTTCCTTTACTATTTGGGTTGCACTTTATTTTGAGTTTAACATCTTCTTTGTGTTGCACATTATTTTGACTTTAACATATTCATTACAACGGTGCATCTATTGCTAAGGCACTCACTCACTCTCATATAACCTAAAATTCATTTAGACTAGTCATGGCACTTCAATGTTTGGCTTGACTACATCTTCACATATCTTCTATTGGAAAAGTAACTAGGTTTGGTCTTCATAAAACATATAATTCTTATGTATTCTTCAAAATAAGAAAAGAAAAATATTTATTAAGCATGGGTTTCATGCCCAAAGATATTTGTCAATAGGTCAAAGCACCCATTGAATGCTTCTAGGTTTTTGTCATGAGTCAAGGACTATGTCATTGTGTAAATGATCCATTTGGGCAAGATTCTGGAATAAGTTGGCCCTATAGAGGCCTATACGACCCTCCAAAAGACTATAAATTAAAAAAGAATTCAACTCATTTGAGAGATATACATATTAAAGTTTGATCTGAAGTGTGAGGGTGAGAAAAGGAAGTACAAAGGTCAAGGAAACAAGAAGGAAGGTCAAGCGAAGAAATGAAGTATGAAATTAGGCTTATTAATGCTCCCACGTACAAGAATCTAGGGTTTCTGGACAGATTGTAGGACCAAAGATTGCAAACCTGATTGCAGATCCATAGTTGCAGGACCGAGACTTTGTTTGGGGCAGTTTGAGAAGGGTTTGATCATCATTGATTTTGGAAGACTTTCGCTTGGTTGGAAGTGATCTTGTTGAGCGCTGACTTGGTGCTTGGAAGGGTTTTTGACTTTAGTCTTTGGGTTTTGGAGGTCTCATTTTGGATCTAATTCTATAAGAAGTGGATTGTTCGGGCTTTCCCCAGGTTGTGGGGTTTTTGCCCTGACGTGGAGTCGATATCTTGGGTCTATTGTCTCTTGTGATCTTCATGTTTATATTGGTAATTGTTTTATGAAGAAAAGGAACACAAAGAAATTAATATGAAGCCAACAAAGTTCACAAATAATTCTCGAGCTAAGGGAAATCAACATATAATTCATTGCCTTTGATTTTCCAACATGGTATCAGAGCTAAGGTTGACAGAAGAAGGCTTGAAGATCGCTGATGTTGGCATAAGTTGAAGATACCTCAAATGGAAAAAAGATAAAATGACGTACTATAGAAGATTTTGGCAAGCATTCAAATATAGTATTGTGATTGAAGTAGTAAGAGGTTTCTCCACAAGAATTACATTCTATTCTTCAAAGATCTACTTCTGTTCTACAATTTGAAGGATCAAATTACAAACATTCCAAAGAGCAACGTTTTGAAGGGATTAAAGATTATCAAAAGATATGTAAGGTCTGGAGTTCGAGTTTTGAGGTGATAATTGTGGAGCTACAATTCAAGACCACAGTTAGCTTGCTTATGGAATATGACGACTCTTCGAAGATATGATGAAAATGCAAAATCCATAAAGCAATAATTGATGACAAAACACTACATCTATACAATGATCCAAAGCTGGAGGCCTTCTGCTTGTTGCAAAGGGAAAAACTTTGACATGTAATGTCTCTAAGACAAATCATATGCATGACTACTCAAATTACTTTCTCTGAGCTAGACCATAACAGTGATCTTTGCGTTAAGCTTGAAAAGACAAACTACTAAGAAGAGTATAATACTATACATCCAACAAGAGTAAATCTCTCCTCAAGAGAACCTCGCATACCTCAGATGAGCAAAACTAAACTAGAATAGAAGTAAGAGCGAGGTTTTTGTCTTTGTTTTCTTGATATTGGTTTGGGACAGGTTAGAGGAAAAGCATTCGAGTTGAGAGTCTAACCATTGGACCAGGAAGTTGAGTTTATATCTCTGACATGAAATGATGAAATGTTTCATAGCACCAAGTTGTTAGAACATCCTTATCTCTGTTCCTTGAATAAGATTAGGGCTAAAAATCTAGAGATAATCTAGTGTAGGACCAAGTTGCAATAGGGTTGTTGTAGGGTTCTTGTGCTTAGTTTGAATGCAGGCTAGCAGGCCGCATAAATCCCTGGGTAGAGCGAGGTTTTCAAAGAGGGCCGAAAGTAAATAAGGAGACCGTTAAGAAGGTTTCAAGGGTGCTTGGTTCGTAGAGGAAGTCTGCTAGGTTGGAACGTTGTTCTTAAAAGAGCTGGAGCAGGAGTTTGAAGATCATCCAAAGTGTGAAACATCCCAAGTAATTTTGTGTTGAAATCCGTGGAGGAATATCTTTGCAAATCTCTGTGGGAAACCAAACTGGTGTAGGTATCCTTTTGAGGATCAAAAGGGTGCAACAGTAGGCTAGAAGTTGTCTTATGGACCAACATGTGGAAAGACTTGTTAGAAGAAGCGTAATCACAGTCCCTTGAGCAGTGGAGGCCGAGTTGGAAGGACTGTAACAGTGGTTACAACATGCCCTAATCAGAGTTCTGGTTTTTGAAGCAAGAACACAAAACCAAGAACAGGAAGGACAATAGGAAGTTGAGAAACAAGGTATGTTTCTCTAATAGATTGGTTTGTTTGTTAATGAATGGTTGTTGAAAAGCACTTGTGGACTATTGAAAGGACCAAGTACAATGATGTTTGA
Organism: Pinus taeda; assembly: GCA_000404065.3. Taxonomy (NCBI): domain Eukaryota; kingdom Viridiplantae; phylum Streptophyta; class Pinopsida; order Pinales; family Pinaceae; genus Pinus; species Pinus taeda. The sequence goes on from APFE031435066.1 coordinate 84,678, forward strand.
AGAATTAAGTCACTATTAGAAGGCAACTATTATGAAGCCCTAAGGACAATGATTTCTAGAATTCAAACTTTGTTGTATGGGAAGATGTGTGAATTCCCTAAGCACATTGAATGTGCAAGTTATTTAGTATTGTATTAGCTACTGATGATGCCTTAAGTTGTGTGACAAACGTCACTATTGGAAGGCAACTATTATGAAGCCCTAAGGACAATGATTTCTAGAATTCAAACTTTGTTGTATGGGAAGATGTGTGAAGTCCCTAAGCACATCGAATGTGGAAGTTATTAAGTATTGTATTAGCTATTGATGATGCCTTAAGTTGTGTGACAAAGGAGTAGTCTTGTCACTATGTAAAGACATTTCTAGAAGATTCTATGAACAATATAGCTTGTAACAATAGAAGTATTGTTGAAGGACAAAATTGCAAGTCCTTGTTCTAAAATATCAGATATATAGAGTAGATCCTTTAAAACAGTCAGATTGTTGGACTGTATGAAGGCAGAACTAAAAACCCGTAGTTCTATGATTTGGAGCATCATATTAGTCATTTGGGGCAACTAGTTGAAGACGCTATGAGTTGGAAATCTTGAAGGAGCAGGATAGTAGCTAGAGGGCAGGATTATTTATGATCATGAAGCTGTGTTGACTGATGAAGATTGATTGGAAAGGTCAACCAAATTGGGGATTGGCTGATAATCGGTGTGTTGAAAGAATTGTGTGATGGACTATCTTCAAGGCAGGAATACAATGCAGGTTGTAGTGGAGATCACATTTAAAGATGATGTAGGTGAAGACCTCAAGTACATGATAATGAATTGTTAGGAGGCAGAGTTGGAGCCCTTGAAATTGCAAGGTGAGCAATCTTTAGTAGCAAGAGGGCTGGTAAGAGGAAAGCTACAATTACAAGTAGCTGATGCAAGAGAAGTATGAGTACTTTTCACACAAGCTAAGGCTTGTTGATGAATTCTCCCTAGTTGAGAGGGAGTGAGCAAAGATTTCTTCTTGCAGGTTGAGAGTGAGTATGGTTGGACACTAGTTTTCCCTGTGTTATGTACCAGGCCAAGACTTATAGCCATAAGTCTATTGCATGCATCATGGATAGTGATAATGATGATTTGATTTAACTTGATTCTCCTTGTGTCAAGTACTGTGGCGGATTAGGACTGATATCCAAAGTCAAGTACATGGACATGTATAAGGAGAATGATTGATTGATGAGCATATTGAACAGACATTCTTGAGTCATTTAATGTGATGGATTAGGATGGAGATCCTAAGTCACATGGACTTGGATAAGAATGATCCAATGGATAGACATTTCCTCAATGTTCCACCTAGACTCCTGGACGGGGAGATGCGAGTGCGGGGAGACGCACAAAGGGGACGTGTGGGAGTACCCTCAAATTTTAGGGAAATTTAGGGGGACGTCAGTGTATATATATTTTTTTCCTTTTTAATATATATATATATATATATATATATATATTATATATATATATATATATATATATAATTCATATTCTATAATGAAAGCATAAATACAATAATACATACATATTGAATTAAATAATGAAATACTTTGATCCATAATCATTATTCTTTATTCACCATTCTAGAATCTACATTGATTTAAAAATTAAATTCATCATTCTAGATTCTAAATTGATTTAAAATTTAAATTCATCATTCATCATTCTAGAATCTAATTAGTACTAAGAAAAATAGACTATAATAGACACTGAAATCTAAAGTCTGGAATAGTAAATTGATATAGCTAAAACTAAAAAAAAGTGGAGTGATGAGTCTAAAAGTCACTCTAAAATAGACAAAGGGCTTGGTGCTCTTGATTAAATACTAATTCTATACCCTTGTACATGACAAAATGCAATGGAAACATTGCAATTCATCGAATCTTGAATTCCTGAAAAATTGTTAAGTTTGTTGGATTTTGAGTGAGATCTAATTCTACTTTCTCCATATGAAATCCAATGAGGTCAGAACCACTCTCAAACATCTTGAGTCATTTCATGGTACTGTTAAAAATTTAAGTAAAAGAATGATTTAAGAATTTAACATTAACATGAATTGCATAGCATTAGTAGGGAAATATGGTCAAATACTAGGTTTTCCTTGTCACTAATCATTGTTTACAAGCAAATTTTAGGGGGGACGCATAGCCCATTTTGAGGGGGGCGTCCCCCTTTTGGGGAGTCGCGTCCCCCACATTGGGGAAACGTCCCCCCTTGCATCTCCCCACGTCTCCCCAAAAGGGGGACATGGGGAAACGTTTCCCTAGACATCCCCCCGTCCCAGGTGCGTGAGGTGCGACACCCGACCCTGGGAGACGCGTCCCCATGGAAATGGTCCAGTGGTAGATATACTCCAGGTATCTGAGGTGAAGTATGTACCTTGGTGAGGTGATGTGGTGTCCCGTGAAATGCTTCCCAGCATTGTGCTCTGATCTTGTGATAGATAGAGTGTACCTATCAAGGCCTTGGTAATGAAAAATGTTGACTCTAGTGATTTGATGCTTATGAATCTGGATCCCTTCTTATGAGAATATTTCCACTTGAGATGGACTTGTTGAGTCATTATGAATACCTCCCTATTTAAGAGGGATTGTTGGAAAAGTAACTAGGTTTGGTCTTCATATTTGTCTTTGTACTTATGTCATTATATAATTCTTATGTATTTGTCAAAAGAAGAAAAGAAAAATATTTATTAAGCATGGGTTTCATGCTCAAAGATATTTGTCAATAGGTCAAAGCATCCATTGAGTGCTTCTAGGTTTTTGTCATGAGTCAAGGACTATGTCATTGTGTAAATGACCCTTTCGGGCAAGATTTAACATGTAAATAATTTAATTGTTGAGTCTAGAAAGTCAATGAAATCTCCAAGCATTAAGTCGGCCCTTTCTGGAATAAGTTGGCCCTATAGAGGCCTATACGACTCTCCAAAAGACTATAAATATAAAAAGAATTCAACTCATTTGAGAGACATACATATTGAAGTTCAATGTGAAGTGTGAGGGTGAGAAAAGGAAGTACGAAAGTCAAGCAAACAAGAAGGAAGGTCAAACAAAGAAAGGAAGTATGAAATTAGGCTTATTAATGCTCCCACGTACAAGAATCTAGGGTTTCTGGACAGATTGTAGGACCAAAGTTTGCAAACCTGATTGCAGATCCATAGTTTCAAGACCGAAACCTTGTTTGGATCAGTTTGAGAAGGGTTTGATCATCATTGATTTTGGAAGACTTTTGCTTGGTTAGAAGTGATCGTATTGAGGGCTGACTTGGTGCTTGGAAGGGTTTTTGACTTTAGTCTTTGGGTTTTGGAGGTCTCATTTTGGATCTAATTCTATAAGAAGTGGATTGTTCGGATTTTCCCCAGGTTGTGTGTTTTTGTCCTGGCGTGGAGCCGATATCTTGTGTTTATTGTCTTTTGTGATCTTCATGTTTATATTGGTAATTGTTTGATGAAGAGAAGGAACACAAAGAAATTAATATGAAGCCAACAAAGTTCACAAATAATTCTCAAGCTAAGGGAAATCAACATATAATTACATTGCCTTTGATTTTGCAACATGGTATCAAAGCAAGTTGACAGAAGAAGGCTTGAAGATCACTGATGTTGGCATAAGTTGAAGATACCTCCAACGGAAAAAAGATAAAATGACGTACTATAGAAGATTTTGACAAGCATTCAAATATAGTAATGTGATTGAAGTAGTAAGAGGTTTCTCCACAAGAATTACATTCTATTCTTCAAAGGTCTACTTCAGTTCTACAATTTGAAGGATCAAATTACAAACATTCCAAAGAGCAATGTTTTCAAGGTATTAAATATAATCAAAAGATATGTAAGGTCTGGAATCCGAGTTTTGAGGTGATAGTTGTGGAGCTACAATTCAAGAACACAGTTAGCTTGCTTATCTAATATGATGAATCTAAGAAGATATGACGAAGATGCAAAATCCAGAAAGCAATAATTGATGATAAAACACTACATCTATACAATGATCCAAAGCTGGAGGCCTTTTGCTTGTTGCAAAGGGAAAAAATTTGACATGTAATGTCTCTAAGACAAATCATATGCATGACTACTCAAATTACTTTCTTTGAGCTAGACCATAATAGTGATCTTTGGGTTAAGCTTGAAACGACAAACTACTAAGAAGAATATAATAATATACATCCAACAAGAGTAAATCTCTCCTCAATAGAACCTCACATACCTCAAATGAGCGGAACTAAACAAGAATAGAAGTAAGAACGAGGTTTTTGTCTTTGTTTTTTTGATATTGGTTTGGGACAGGTTAGAGGAAAAGAATTCGAGCTGAGAGCCTAACCGCTGGACCAGGAAGTTGAGTTTGTATCTCTGACATGAAATGATGAAATGTTTCATAGCGCCAAGTTGTTAGGACATCCTTATCTCTGTTCCTTGAATAAAATTAGGGCTGAAAATCTAGAAATAATCTAGTGTAGGACCAAGTTGCAACAGGGTTGTTGTAGGGTTCTTGTGCTTGGTTTGAATGCAGGCTAGCAGGCCACATAAATCCCTGGGTAGAGTGATGTTTTCAGAGAGGGCCGAAGGTAAACAAGGAGATCGTTAAGAAGGTTGCAAGGGTACTTCGTTCGTAGAGGAAGTTTGCTAGGTCGAAACTTTGTTCCTAAAAGAGCTGGAGCAGGAGTTTGAAGATCATCCAAAGTGTGAAACATCACAAGTAATTTTGTATTGAAATCCGTGGAGGAATATCTTTGCAAATCTCTCTGGGAAACCAAACTACTGTAGGTATCCTTTTGATGACCAAAAGGGTGCAACAATAGGCTAGAAGGTGTCTTATGGACCAACATTTATCCCTAGAATTATTTCACTATTAAATTAATTTTATGAACAACTGAAAATAAACACACTATTATTTTTAACTTTTCATAATAAATTTGCAGCGAAAAGTACTTGGAAAAATCAATTACAAACAACCCAAATCTGCCCAATCAAATCTTCCTTCACATTAGTTTATGGAAATTTTAGAGCCTTGACCCATAGAGAAATACATAGAAATTACAACAATAATTAAACCTGGAAATGGCTCTCTAGATTTTCAGCCTAAGGAAAATTTAATCTCACGAAATTGGCTGCTTTGGAGAATATCTCAGCCTTGCTAAAATCTCGCCCCCCCCCCCTGCAAATATAGGCCCTCCTTGCCCTTATGGCTATGCGTGGGAAGTCTTGGCCTGCACAGGAATATCAGACTCTCTGCAAATCTTGACCTTTCTCTTTCGTCAATCTCGGCCTCTACAAATTTTCCTTCCAGAAAACGCTTCTTGCACACTTTCTTCTCTTTAGTCAATTGAACCTCTAGGTCCTTGGGAAAATCACTTCCTCAATTGTGATTTTTGTTTTCAACCTCTCTGTTAGGTTCCCTTTATAATTTCTTACTGAGTCAAATACCTAATCTCTAAAGTGATAGAGTTCTAGGATTAAATCCTAATCCTATTAGATCAACGGTGGAGATTAGATCTAATCTAAGTCATTTAAATAATTAAATTATTTATCCTTAGAAACTTTAGCCCAATAGCCAACATTTATCAATAAATAAATTAATGTGTACTTTTCCTAAGGTAAACTTAGGAAAGAAATCATAATACTTGCTCCTCAAACAAAAACCTAAAGCAGAATCTCTTGCATGTTAAACACAACCTATGTAGAAGATCTTCTGATGCTATAGACATCAATACTCTCTCCTACCATGGAAGGGATTTTCCACCATTCCAGCTTATCCCTGTTGAACACAAACTTCTCTTTCACTAGGGGCTTGGTGAGAATTTTTGCCACTTGCTCATCTGTGGATATGTATAATGTATTGTAACCTCACAGCACCTCTCTGGTCCCTATCTGTGATGAAGTGGTACTTTATCTTTATGTGTTTGAACTTGTTGTATCTCTCCTTGAGGACAGTTTTTGGCTGGGAAACTGTTCCAAGGAAACAACAAACCTGCTTTAGGCCCATCCTGGCCCTTGAACTAGAGGGGGCTCCCTCAAATATTATGAGGCTTATTTACTGTTCACTGTCGCTGAACAATAGCATTTTAAGCACAGTGGCCAGATTTGTATGTTGGGGGTTTGTTGATAGGTGGTCACTAATGGGTTAAACAAATTGCTTTAAGGCAAAGACCTATCTCTTTAAAGGTTTAACCAAAATGCCAACAGTCAACCATGATAGAATAATAAGAACTTGAAAGATGAGAATGGAAGACTTAAGAAGATATCAAACAACATCTATATTCAATCTGAACATATAAATCACCTGATAGGACTAGAAAGCATAAAGAAGATCCTTCAGTATCTCAACAATAGTACACATTTCAATTGTATAGAATTAGGGTGACAATCTATAAGTGCAGAGGGATAATACTGATAATCCGCCTGCATTATAATCTCAGTGTTGAACATAACATCACCGAGGGAAATGAGGGAAGCTGATTCTTAGCTTTGCCTCTCCTATGTTCCACACAATCTCGGTGTCTAGATGAACAAATTATGGAATATACAAAGAAATCACACTCACAGAAGATAACATACTGCCGTAAACTGAGGTAGGAATCTCCTCTGATTCAAACTTCTGAAAAAGAAAGTCTTCAAAATATAGTTTACAAGTTTTGGCCCCAAAATTCAACCCCTATTATATTCTAAATGATAATATTTATAAGAAATTACAAAGCTACAAGCTGTTACAAGCTTTAGGAATAAAAAGCTAACAAACTTAAACTAGACAAATTTCTGATTTGGTGCATAAAATGAGGAACTGAAGAGCTGATTGCTTTCAAATGTGGAATAAAATCTACAGTTGTTGAGTATTCTGCTAGTCGTGTCCTTTGAATGCTTTAAACCTGTCTGAAGATACTCATTGAACTTCTAGAAATAATCCTCAACCTGCTGATCCTTCTCCTTGAAATCGGAGATATATGTTCCACTGTTGCCATAAAACCTGGAGATGATCTTCAAAGTCCAAGATATGCTCGGCCATCTGTTTTGACCAGTTGTTATACTATATATCATTGGGCATTTTTTTGAATTAATAATAATAATCTCCTAATGAGACATATTACCAGACTTGCTAGACCTCATTAAAATAATTTACGACTGGGATTAAACGAATTACATAGAATAATGGTAAAAATAGGGGAAGCACTATTTACTTCATTGTCTCCCTCTGACCTTTCATATTTTCATGCAAATGGATAACCTTATGGGAAGTGTGGCACCAAGTACACTAAATCTATCTTAAAACTCTCCTCTCTACTTGTGGAATAACCTGAGATTTGGCTGGAACATCCTGGAAATACACAGGGATGACTCCTCATGGATCAAGAGTGCTTTATAACGAATTAACAATGGCATATGTGTGAAAATTCCTATCCTCAAGAAACGCTATTGCAACAAAACTGAATTTACTTCTCCTACTTGATTTTAATATACATTATTAAGTTATTTTTTGAATATTGAAGTAAATTACTTCTGCAGCCTACACTACTTTAAATTTGATTACATGAAACAAAAAACTGAGCAAAGAACAAGATACATAGGACACAATTATTTTTGGACAAAATAGTCCACGGAAAAACCCAATGCGGGAAAACCGGTGCAACAGCTTTGAGGGTTTTCTATTATTAAGCAGTAGTTTTGAATACAATGCTGGTTGCCCTCCCGAGAATCCAGTGACAGAAAAAATATAATGGTAGAAAACTGAGTGAGATTACCTCACTTCACCCGACAGTTTCCGGCTGATCAGACAGCGGAACTGGCTAACCTTGGCTATCTCTGAGCTGGCCCTGCGTCAGCCTTACAGGTTCTGTGTCAGCTTCTGCCTCCCGCGTCAACCTTCCAGGTTGTTCCCCGACAGTTTTTGGCTTTCTGCGTGAGGGAAACTTCACTTCTGCGTTGGCCCTTTTGGCTCTGCATTAGGCCTGTGTGGGCCCAGATTGGCCTAACGTCAGTTCTTCTAGCTGCTGCGCTGCCTCCACTAGTGGCTCTCCGCCTTTCTATCCAGTATTCCCAAACTATCCCTGCCCCTCTGCTGCAGAATGATCGCCTAGTTCGAATTTCTCAGCTTCCTAGCCCCAGAAATTGAACTCCAAATCAATTCGTTCTCTCCGTGTGTATTTCTAAATGAACCCCAAACCTCCTTATATTTTTCTCGTTGAGACTTAACAACCGAGATTAAGTCCCTAATAAATGGCTAAGATTAAAACTTTACTTGATCTGCTTTCTCGAACATTCTCACCCATATTTTGATTAATACCCATTAATACTTTAATTTTCATAAGTTTAGACTTAGGAACCCCATTAAAAATATTAATTATTTTAATAAAATACAATCCAGGTGGAATTTCACCAAACGATTTCTGGGTTCTTTAGAACTCATGTGCCTCAACCTCCACCAATTTTCATGGCTAGAGCACATCTGATGCTACCAAAAACTAACACTCCCTCTTTGCGAGGAAAGTGCTCTAGCAACCATGTCCAACTGCATGCTGCTTAACTGTGTTGCTATTGCTACTATACTACTGCCCATGACACTGCCACTGTCACTGCTGCATCTATACTATAGCTCCCTCTGCATGTGCTGCTAACACTGCCACTGCTAGCTCTGCACTGCGTCATTTTCCAATTGTTGTTGCTCACCAACGGAAAAAATCCAAAATTATTGAACTAATTGTGTTCAGCATAATACCATGAATGTTTATTAATTTTAGGTATGTCCTATGCTTAGAGCAATTTATTTCAATTTTCATAGTTAGCTCAATATCTTTTCCAGATTAGCAATCACATCAGCATTAAAGTAAACTTCAGATAGAACATAAACTTAAATCGCAAAGACAAGCCAAGGCAAGAGGACACAATATGTGGCACTAGCCAAGGACAAACCCCAATGTGGGGAAACCCTTGATCAATTATTCTTATATGTTTTTCAATAGTTCAGCAAAGAGAGAGAGAGATAGTACATTTACAACAAAAGTCAACACTTTGACTTATCTAGATAAGAGCATAGATCATCTCTAAGAAGATGATACATGAGATCAGTTGAAGACATGCTGCTTCAATTGATTCTTTAAGGTGACTCCTTCACCTATCATTGTGCTGCATCTCGTCATCATGCTGCACCTTACTGCACCATGCTGCACCCATCATCACAATGCTGGACCTTATGACCATGCTGTACCTATCATATTGCTGCACCTTATGCTGCACTGTTGTCCCAATGTTTAGCATTGTTGTACCTTGTGCCACTGCTGCACCACGTTGTCACCCATGTGCTTGCTGCATCATTGCTGCTTCGTGTACTTGCTGCACCAACTACCATACTGCTATCCCAATGTGCTTGCAACACTATGCTTGCTGCACCTTGTTGTTGTTGATGTCCCATGTACCATACTATTACAACACCATGAACTTGCTACACCAAATACTACTTGTCCCATGTACCATACCACTATGTACATCCACCAATTTGGCTTGCACAGATTGCCCAACAATCTGGTCCAAACTGATCCTCAACACCTACAAGAAATGTCATAGACAACATACCTTAGCTCACTTTTTTGAGGTCTGATTTGTTTGCAGCAAACTGGTTAGGGCTTCCTAATAGTCCTTGTTAGGCCCCTCTAATAAGCACCTAAGGCCTCCTACAACTGCATTCTTCCCTTCTAAGCTTGCTGCTCCAACACGCTATCCTTAAGGCTAATTCCTAGCCCCAAGACTCTCCAACTAGCCCTCTAATTACTTCAGAACAGGCCTAGGTCTCTTTTTGTAGCAGCCGCTGCTCTAGATCACAAGAAGACAACCCTCAAGATCGTCACAAGTAGCCCAGATCTCCCTTACACAACTCAACCCTCCTACTTGGTTGTCTAACCTTCAAAACAGTCATGAAAAGGCTACAGACTTAGCCTTTTCTCCTTCGCTG